>JBBBDQ010000828.1:7085000-7217500 GCA_037127315.1 Ascarosepion bandense
AGAATGAATAATTTTTGCTTAAAATATGTAACAAAAATATTTTATTTATGAAATAATATCATCATTTTACAAGTACCATGAGTTTATTCAGCAATTAGTAATCTTTTGAATATTTTTCCCTTTTCAGTGCTGTTAGAATTTTTATTGTAGGTTTCATACCAAGCAAAAACAAAAGACAGGGGTTTTGTTAGCAGGTTTGAAAATATACCAACTGCATCCTCTGCAAAGTAGGGATTCCGATCAAATACACAAAAATACTCACAGAAAATGACCAGTATATACTTATCACTGAGCAAACTGTTTAAAATATACCAACTGCAACCTCTGCAGAGAGATAAGACCCTTCCTCTAAAAGGAGGACATCAACCAAGACAATGCACATAAATTCAAAGAAAATGACCAGTATATACTTATCACTGAACAAGCTGTTTTTTTTAAATATACCAACTGCATCCCCTGCAGAGAGGTAAGTGGGAACAACATTCAAGACAATGCACATTGACTCAAACAAAGCATGACCAATATCAAAACTTATTTATAAATGGATCTTTGTCTCTGTGTGTGTGTGTGAGTCTGTGTGTCCATTACCTATAGACTCCGGAATGGCTGAATCGATTTTCTTGAAAATTTGCGCAGTTGTACTATAAGTAGCTGCGAGTGTTCTTATCTAGGTTTTGTGTCAAGGTACCTCCGATAAATGTCAAAAATCGATAATCAAAACATCGGGTTATAGAAGGAGTGGTCCGACTTTAATCAAATTTGATACACTCATAGACAAAAACATAAGAAATAATGTTCAGAACATTCAAGGTTGCAGTTCATACAATAGTGCAGAAAATCAATAATATATATATATAAAAGGCAAGATGTTTGTGTGTGTGTCTGTTTATCTGCCTGTATGTATGTATTTTTTTCAGCCCTTTTTTATTTTAGTTTTTGCTTCAGGTTTGTCTCTATATAGGTATAATTGTAGTTCTTAGTCTCAGCCATGATACCATTTACTCAGAGGACTTATTTAGCCTTCAAAATTCAGTTTACGGCAAAAAAAGCTGATTTGATATTGATACCAAGAAATCAAAATTTGACTTACATCCATTCATTTTTCTTTCAGTCTATGGTTTTGCTTTAACTGGAAACAACTATTGCTTTTTAGTCTTTCATACCATGGATTAGTTTTAAAGCTTTCATTACACCCAAGAAATGCTGGACTATACTGCTAGTATAAATAAATTTTGATCCAATTGCCAACTGTTTTAAATGTACCAACTGCATTCCCATGCAAAGATGTAAGAACTTTCCTCAAAAGAGACCACATACGAAGCCAGTACATATGAACTATATATAAATTAATAATATTTTACCTAACCCAATGCTACTGGCTTATTCTTAGGGCTTGGAATAAATCAACTGTATCCTCTGCAGAGGGTTAATCTGCTGTAAATGGTTTTTTGATATCATATCAATTCTTCTATGATAAAATATAAATAACCAAAATTAACCTGTTCTTGAATCAAGTCAAATCTTATAGTCTCAAATACAGGGTGTCCCAGAAGTCACGCACCATATACTAATTTTTATTTTTTCTGTGTTTCAGATTTGATCTGATATGAATGAGAAATTAACATTACAAGAAAAGGTTAAATTTTTTTATGTTTGAAAAAAATGAGGCAACATCCCACTCTGTAACTCAAGAATTCAACTGCAATCATCCGGAGTGAGAAAAACCATTGAGCTCTACCATTGTCTGTTGTTTGATCAAATGCTTCCAAGAAAACGGATCAGTTGCTGACCTTGAGAAATGTAGTCGACAAAAGAATGCAACTGATGATGAAACATCCACCATGGTTCTGGTGAATGTTGCTAGAAGCCCCATGAAATCAGTAAGGAAAATAAGCCAGGAACTAACAATTAAGAAATCATCAGTACATCGTATTCTTAAAACACAGAAAGAAAATTGATGCATGTATTAATGCAGTAGGTGAACAATTTGAGCATCTGTTATGATTATAATCAATAAAATTGATATTCATACGTATTTTTTAAAAAATCTGGATGGTGCATGACTTCTGGGACACCCTGTATAAAAAACCAATATTTGCTTACCTCAAAATAAAGGTAATGCTTAAATGTAAACATCCAGTATTTATAAATTAGTAAATTACAAATTTAGTAAGTGCCTATCAACTCTAATAAAGATCACCAATATTTTCTAATATTCAGACCAAGAAAATGCTTATAGACTTAAGTGTAATTAAAAAAAATAATTTCTACATTAAATAACCCAACAGGTATTAGCATTTTGTAAAATCAACCAATAAAAGTTGCAATATCGAGTAGAAATTGTTTTATTTAGCGTATTTTAACAGTACTGCCTCAATACAAATCTTGAATTCATGTGCCATTTTAGCTATGTTGTAGTGACCAAAATTACACATATTTTTGGATCTGGCAAGCTGAAAATATCTTTATTTACATTTTCTGCATGAACAGAAACATTTTCTGCATAAACAGGAAATCCCACTATTCCAATAAATCAGTTTGTAGATCTGGATTTGGATTTATTTTGTTTTATGCCATATCAACCTCAATGGGTTATTTAATGCCAACTACAGTGAAACCGATAAAATGTAACCTCAATTTCTACTCCAACAGCTTCTTTTCTCGCACTTCCCGACTGTGGAATTCCCTTCCACATGATAGCTTCCCCGACAGCTATAATCTCCAGGAGTTTAAATGTAAGGTCAATAGACACCTCCTAACACACTAACTCGCATCCATTCTCTCAAACACTCTTCCCATCTACCCAACCCTTATCCTCGGTATCCTTACCCGTCTATCACCCTCCTTCTGACATTTCCTATATCTAACCACTCTTTCTCTTTACCTTCCCCTATGTAACCCCCTGCACAATAGTGGCAGTGGAATGCCTTACTTGGGGTGAAACAATTAAAAAAAAAAACTTTTGCAATAAATTTGTATGAATGGATTATATATTCTTTGTAAGAAATAAGTTTGTAGGTCGGGGTTTGGGTTTATTTTGTTTTACGGCATATCAACCTCAATGGGTTATTTAATGCCGACAAGATTTTTACAATATATTTGTGCGAATAGAATATGCATTCCTTGTAATAAATCAGTTTGTAGATCTGGGTTTGGATGTATTGGATTTATTTTGGATACTTGAACAAGAAATGTAATCTTTATGGAAAAAAATCTTTGTAAAGTGAGGAATACAAAGGCAGAAGAAAGTACATCCATTCTTCCTATACTATTCAAAAGCGTTTGAAAAGATATGTCACAAAGATTTATTTCAATTGTTAGAAAAAAAAAAAAGATTTATTCAGGAAAGAATGATCCAGAACGCTTATTAAGCGATAGAAATGTATAGAGAGCTTATATAAACAGAAATTGAAATGAGCAAATGCATAAAAATTGGAAGGAACATGAGATAAGAATGTATCTTCCCACCACACCACTGCATTGTTAGCAGGCACACAAAGAAAACAGCAGGCACATCTAGACATGTTAGTAAAGGAGAGTGAGAACAAAGGACTAACTATCAGTTGTAAGAAGGCTGAATGAAAAGAAAATTAATTGAACAAAGAAAAAACGTGGAAATGTGCACAAGATAAGTATGCATTTTCCCATCACTTTTATTTAGTCTATACACTGAAGGGATTGTCAAAAAACTGGTGGTTCTGCCAATATTTATCATTGATGAGCACAACCTCTGCAACTTAAGATATGCTAATGTTATGGTATTGTTCTGATGGGTGTACAATTGAGTGGTTAGAACATTCACTTTCTGACCATGAGGGTTCGAATCTCACCATGGTCAATTTGCCAGAAGGTGGCTTTTTCTTGTTATCAGTCTGGAGGAGGCAATCCCAGCATGCAACACCTTTTGAAAGTGCCTAAAAAAGTGCCTAAAAACCATACCACGGATTAACTCAAGCCTTATGAGTGAAATTTTGAAGATGTTGAGGATTGTCATTATGACCAAGGATTCGAACATCCTGGCCTTGTCCAAACTGTTGTTCACGCTAGATAACGCTCTCTCCCAGGAACTGTGATGAAGGTCTATAGAATGTTATGGCTATTACTGCTGGGTTGTTTCTTTCACCTAAATATCCAAAACTTGTTGAATAGCTTTTGCCGCTGAAATAAATAGGCAAAGAGACCAGAGGAACAGTTTGGACACTAATTTTATTTTTTTGGTTCCAACGATCTCTTGTTAGGGAAATTGGATGGTAAAGACATGCCAAACTGTTCGGGAAGGAAGTCCAATAGAGAAAGAGATACAGTTTATTTTTGGCACCAGGAGGCCTCTCTTTTTGCGCATGCGTCAATTGTCTTTCCTGTCAGAGGAATCATGGGAGATTTTTATGTTTATTTTATTTCGTACTTATATTTTATTTAGTGTTTTTTATTTTATTTCGTAGTTTTTATTTTATTTAGTATTTTTATTTTATTTTGTATTTTTTTTTATTTTATATTTTTTTTTATTTTGTATTTTTATTTTATCTCTATAGTTCCACTCAGAATAGTTGCAGTATAAACCACAGGTGCACTCTGTAGGTGTTGAACAATGACAAATGTGCCTGATCAGGCGTCTGCAACAGGGATTAGCTAACTACCCTAGTAGACAGTCATTCTCAAATAGCCAGCCATACTGTAGTGTTGACAGACAGAAAGAAAGCAGCAGGCACCTCTAGACAAGGTGGTAAAGAAGAGTGAGAAGAAGGGACTAACTATCAATTGTAAGAAGAATTGCTATTGTTCCCATGTCCACCCTTACTCAGAGTGGTAGCACCAGTTATGAACCCAGTGAACTCCTAAACAAAACAAAAAAAACATATGAAAGTATAAAAATACCAGCAATATATTTTTATATAAAAAACATTCCCAACAATGCATACTTATAGTAAAATTACCAACAATACATATTTGTAGTAAAATCAGCATTAATACCTATCTTTATTTTCATATCTTCAAGTTACAGGTAGCATCTTGGGAAGTCCATCTAGCTAATGACAATCGGGTGGTAGTACCTATTAGGATCCCAGCTATGGGCAAATAATTAACTGCTAAACTGCAATCAAAACATTATAAAAATATAAAAAGAGACTTTTATAGTAAAAATTCCAGAAATACTTTTTTGAAGAAGAAAATGTTGCCAGCAATGTATTTTTGAAGGACAAAATATATTACCAGCAATGTATTTTTGGGGGGAACAATAAATATCAGCAGTGCATCTAATTCATAATAGTGCCCTCTTTGCAAAAACACTTCAATGAGACCAGATCTACAAACGGATTTCTTACAAAGAATGCATAATCCATTCATACAAATCTATTGCAAAAATTTTGTTGACATTAAATAACCCATTGAGGTTGATATGCCGTAATATAAAACAAGCCAAATCAAACTAGTGTGTGGAAAGAATATTATTATGTCTTAGTGATTATTTTACAGTAATGTTTACCCTGTATAAAAGCCCAAGAGTCACTCAAGGTAGATTATTACAAAGTAAGAGGCACAGTTTACAAGTATATATAGGAAAGATAACGGTTAACCTTAGACTTAAACAAACTAAGTTTATATTGTTCGGGGGAAACAACCTCTTGGGATTGGTCCCCAAACGTTACTGCTCATTGAAAAAAGCTGCTTGAGTGGAATTTACATCTCACCAATGGAATACAAAGGGAATCAGGGTGGTTTGCCATAATATGTATAGCACGGCAGGTCTTAGTTATAAAGGTCAGAACTGGTGAAACTAAAGAATGTAGTTCATCTTGAAACTTTTTATTAAAACAATAACTATAGATTAGTAAGAGGCTTGCAATGTTTGTCCGTGGGGAGGGTGTCATAAGGTAGAAAATAATTCACCTAAAAGGATGCGGAGATACTTTTGGACTTTATCAAAACTAGCAAATAAAGACAGGGTAGTCTATATATAACACCAGTACTTTTGTGTCTAGTATCTTTAGCATCATTCCCAGCACTCTTATAACAACTGGCACTACCTGTACTTTTATGGTCTACAACTTCATCACTATTTTTTTTGCAAAAGGAAAAATGCAAAATGTGTGTTAGGAATTGTAGAAATCAAACAGACTACAAAAGTTGAAATATCTGGGAATGATTTAACAGGAGATGAAAAATACAACACCAAAATCTGTAGGTACTTTGAAATAGCAAAATATGCTTTCCAAAAGCTAATCAATGTATTAAGAAATGTGAAAATTTTGTTTGAAATAAAGAAAAAAGTGCTCAACGGCAATGTAATATGAATCTTTTTATAAAGGCAGATGTCAGATGTAGAGTAACAATGCAGTTATCAATAAAAAGTGTTGAATTTAATGCATGCAAGATTTCACAGTTTTAGCATCATTCCTTCATAGTCAACCTATGAACTTTTGTAGCCTCCTTTGAATAGTCAAATGTCAGTTTATCTGAAAAGAAACAATGCAGTTACTAGCAAGAGTTGAAATAAAAGCATGCAAGATGTTGTATCATGGAATAAGACCGGCCATGTTTGTTTTTTTATTTTATTATTCTCTGTCCCTCCCTTGCTAACTGGACACATGGCTTTGAGGTGATCCCCCCCATCACACTACTGTCTGTTACTGCTTACTTAAGGTAACTTAAACTTAAACTTTCCAGAACTGAATAGAAGAAACAAAATGAAGATAATTTTTGAAATTTTCTTAACTTTTTTCTGTCAGCCAGCCTGCAACTTGGTAAGTTTGGCCAGTGTGATCTTATTTTTTGAATTATTTATTTATTTTTATTTGTATTTTTTATTTTTATTTTTTTTTTCGGTTCTTATCTTTTCTGCCTAATTTTTGTGTAAATTGTTCTTAATTATCAAATTTAGGTTTGACTTATACTAAATTAAAACTTAGTTAACTTCAGTCACACATTTATTCTTTTTTATTAATTGGAGTAGATAGTACCTTCTATCTCCCGGTCTCACACTCCACCCCCTTCTTTTGGACAGGAGTAGAGGTGATCGCCTTGTTTCTTGTTTAGGAAGGGGTTCCCGGTTCATCTCTCTCTTTTTCGGTCTTTATGTCGGTTCGGCTGGAAGCTTTTTGCAGTTGGTGAGTATGGTGGCAATGTCTCTTCATTCTGAGGGTACCGGGTTGGCAGTTTCCTGGTTGCTGCTTCCGACTGGTAGTTAGGAGCCCGAACTCTTGCGTAGCGTCTCGAGAGGCTGCTCTGATCAACAGTTGAATAATATCGGGGTTCCTGTAGTGCCATTTCACGCATGGACGGGCGTCCCTGCATGAATTTCCGATGGGCAACCCCGAGGCCACATTATGCTGCAGGCGGCGCCATTCACCATCCTTCACCTGCTGCAATTAACGACCATCTGACCCTACTCTAGACCTCTCTCTATCCACAACTATAACCAGCATGAAATTAAACAAACAAAATAGCAAGCCTAAACCAGCTAGTCGTAAATCGCCCAAACCTATCTGCGTTACCTTCACAAATATACGAGGTATTCGCAGTAACTTTAATAGTGTAGAATCTTTCCTTCTAACTAACTCACCCGATATCTTAGCTATATGTGAGACTAACCTTGACCCTTCTATCCCCTCTTCAGAGCTGTTCATTCCTGGTTACCTTCCTCTCTTCAGGAAGGACTCCAATGTCCATATGCATGGGCTTGGTGTATATGTCAGCGAACAACTCCCCCTAGCCAGGGTCACATCTCTTGAATCCCTTGATCATTCCTTCATGTGCTTCCCTCTCTCACTTCTAAGCTCGGTTAGCTATCTCTTCTTCCTCTACCGCTCCCCCTCCTCCTCTGACTGTACGGTACTTGACTGCATCTCTACTAACATCGACAGGGCCATTTCTTCTCACCCATCTGCCCATATATTTGTGTTTGGCGATTTTAACGCCCACCACACCAAGTGGCTTGAAAACTCAGCCACCGACCTTGCTGGGATCCGCACCATGCACTTTTCAATAGCCCAAGCTCTAACGCAAGTGGTGGACTTCCCCATGCGTTTCTCTAAAAACCCTAACGGAAGGGACTCTTTACTCGACCTTTGTTTGCCTGGTAGTGCAGACTCCTGCACTACCAGGCAACTCTGCCCCCTCGGAAACTCTGACCACGCCTTAGTCTCCGTAAACATATCAATCCGCACTAACTCTACCCAAGAAAACCAGACCAGCAGAATATCATACTGCTACCAAAGAGCCGACTGGGACTCGTTCAGGGACTTCCTCTGCGACGTCCCCTGGAACAACGTCTTTGATCTTCCTGTCAAAGACTGTGCCTCCGAAGTCTCCTCTTGGGTTAAGGCTGGCATCGATGCTTTTATCCCTGCCAGAAAATTCCAACTAAAACCAAATTCGTCCCCCTGGTTCTCACCCGCTTGCTCGGCCGCTATTGCCCACCGGAACCATTTCTTCCGGCTCTATCGAAGCTGCTCGTCAAACCAAAATAGGCGCCTTTTCGCCTCAGCATGGAACAAGTGTAAAAAAGTACTGAACGAAGCCAAGAGGGCATTTGCTACCAGAATTAGGCAACGCATAGCATCCTCTAAGTTTGGCTCCAAAGATTACTGGCGTCTCTGCAAAAGCATGCTCAGCAGGAACAAGACTTCAATACCCCCACTAATCAATGAATTTGAAGTTCTCACCTCCCCAGCCAACAAGGCTGAATGCTTTGCCCGTAGATTCTCAACCTATTCGACACTGGACTCATTAGGAATACCTACACCAGACTTCCCACCCAGAACTAAGGCTCAACTAAATAACGTCCACATTACATCCTCGCTGGTCGCCAAGATAATTGCGCAACTTGACCCACACAAAGCGAGCGGCGGTGACGGAATCCCAGTCATAGTACTGAAGAAATGTGCCCCAGAACTCTCCTCTGTCCTCTCTAAACTCTATAACCTCTGCCTATCTGCTTCCTGCTTTCCTGCCTGTTGGAAGTCCTCCTGCGTAGTACCTATATTTAATAATTCTGGCGAACCCTCAGACCCCGCCAATTACCATCCTATTAGTCTCCTTCCAATCTTTGGCAAAGTTTTCGAAGCCATTATCAACGCCGAGGTGATTCAGCATCTTATGGCCAACGGGCTTCTCTCTCTGACAAACAGTATGGGTTTCGCTTCACCAGGTCTACTGCTGATATGCTAACGACCATTACCGAGTACATATACCAGGCACTTGACAAGAATGGTGAAGCCCGAACCGTTGCCTTGGATATCTCCAAAGCATTCGACAGGGTCTGGCATGCTGGCCTCTTGTGCAAACTGCGGAGCTATGGGATAACTGGACATCTGTTTGACCTCATCCAGTCTTTCCTCTCTAACCGCACATTGAAGGTGGTATTAAATGGGCATGCCTCCCAAAACTACCAGACGAACGCGGGCGTCCCTCAAGGTTCTATCCTAGGTCCCACGCTCTTTCTGATCTACATTAATGATCTCCCCGACACCATTAGATCCCAAGTTGGCATGTATGCCGACGACACAACAATCTACTCCTGCATCGATCAGAAACCAGGTCTGGATGACAAAGTGAACCTCGCTGCCGTACTTGAAAGGGATCTCCAATCCGTAGTGACCTGGGGTAGGAAATGGTTGGTAAATTTCAATGCCTCTAAAACAAAGCTGTTATCAACTAATCACCATAGACAATCGCATCTACCTCCCATTAGCATGGGACAGGCTAGCCTCCCAGAGAGTAAAATACTACGCCTCCTTGGCCTTACACTTTCGGCGGACCTCAAATGGAATGACTATATTGAATCCATTGCCAAATCTGCTGCTATGAAAGTGGGCTCCCTGTGCAGGGCCCGGAAATTTTTCCCACCTGAATCTATTCTGCACATATACAAATCTACCATCCGCCCGTGTATTGAATATTGCTGCCATATCTGGTCGGGTGCCCCTGCTGCTCTCCTTGGGCTTCTTGACAAAATACAAAGGAGGCTCTGTAACGTGGTTGATACTGACTTGGCAGACCGGCTGCAGCCGCTCTCACACCGGCGTGAATGTGGCTTCCCTGTGCCTCTTCTACAAGTACTTTCATGGCTTCTGCTCCGATGAGCTTAGATCACTGGTGCCACCTAAGCACGAATTTACACGAGATACTAGATTAGCAACTAGGTCCCACCCTTTTACAGTTAAACAAATAAGATGTAACCGTAAATTCTACTCCAACAGCTTCTTTTCTCGCACTTCCCGCCTGTGGAATTCCCTTCCACAAGTCTGCTTTCCCGACAGTTACAATCTCCAGGTGTTTAAATGTAGGGTCAATAGACACCTCCTATCACACTAACTCCCAACTATTCTCACAACACTCTTATCTACCCAACCCTCATTCTCGGTATTCTTACCCGCCTATCACCCACCCTCTGTCATTTCCTATATTTAATCAGCCTTTCTCCACTCTACGTAGCCCCCTGCACAGTAGTGGCAGTGACATGCCTTGCTCGGGGTGAAACGCTTATAAAAATAAAAAATTTAAAAAAATACACAGAGAAATGTAGATAAACTACTTTATTAACAGAGTGGTACAACTAAGATGTATATACAAAATTTACAGTCTCTCGCAGTAGTAGGTGTTACTTCCCAAAGTTCAAGATAATGACAACACTCCCCATGCTAAGCACACATTGTCTTTTATAGATCCAGGTGATCGGATGTCACATGGTACAAACCATGACACAACACAAGATTTTGCAGTTCTGGCATCACTTCTTCATAATTAGTCTCGGAACTTTTTAACCCAACCTCGTATATTGAAGTCAACTTGTTTGTTAAATGAAGGAATAAAGGTTAATGTTTTTGAATGTACAGAATTTACATTGACGATTCATCAAATTCAGCTTCTAATCTCTACATTGATTATCTTAGAAGAGAGACTAGTTTAGTATAAAATGGTAGAAGAATATTACCCCATAAAAATCAAGCTTCATTATCATCACAGGATCATGTAGGTTCCAAGCTGACTACATGGCTGTACCTGTCATTACAGTAACACAGTTGCTTGATTTATTGAGGTGGAGTTGATATCCCTCTCTCCATTCTTTGTCGTTGAGTCAGATTTGCGATATCAGAGTAATGGCTGTCCACAAAAAAGACAGCTCGACTTGTGAATTACAAATTGAAGATACAAAAATTAAATTAAGTTTAAAAATTTAGATATCTAGGAAGGGTTTTTGGAAAATATGACACCAAAATCTAGAGACGCATTGCAATGGTGAAAGATGTTTTCCAAGAGCTAAAAAAAAGTAGTAAGAAATGGGAAAAATTTGTGAGAACAGAGAAAAGACGTACGTTATATCAACGCATTCTTTATTATATCAGTGAATGTTAGACAATTGCCTCAACGATGAAGAAGAGACTTGAGGCAAAGATAATGTGGTTTTACAGAATGATGCTGAGAATACCATGGACAGGCCATGGGATTAATGAGGAATATTTAAGTAAAATGAATAAAAAAAACACTTATACCAAGAATCAGAAAGAGGTAGATAAATTTCTAGGGATGTATTTTGTGAAGCAGTGGATATTGGTTCAGAACGAGAAATTGGAGAGCCAAGTTTGAATTTTAGTTGAATTTGTTGGATTCACTTACGTGTAAGTACCCTTGACAAAGGTATTAATCCATCTCTTTTCCTTCCAGCTATGGGTTAAATATCAGGACAGGTTCAAATTCCAGTTGAATTGATTTCATTCATGTATGTTCACATACCCTTGGCAAAGGTATTAATCCATCTCGTCTCCTTCCAGCTATGGGTTAAATATCAGGACAGGTTCAAATTCCAGTTGAATTCATTGCATTCATTTACATTCACATACCCTTGGCAAAGGTATTAATCCATCTCTTCTCCTTCCAGCTATGGGTTAAATACCAGGACAGGTTCAAATTCCAGTTGAATTCATTGCATTCATTTACGTTCACATACTCTTGGCAAAGGTATTAATCCATCTCGTCTCCTTCCAGCTATGGGTTAAATATCAGGACAGGTTCAAATTCCAGTTGAATTGATTTCATTCATGTATGTTCACATACCCTTGGCAAAGGTATTAATCCATCTCGTCTCCTTCCAGCTATGGGTTAAATATCAGGACAGGTTCAAATTCCAGTTGAATTCATTGCATTCATTTATGTTCACATACCCTTGGCAAAGGTATTAATCCATCTCTTCTCCTTCCAGCTATGGGTTAAATACCAGGACAGGTTCAAATTCCAGTTGAATTCATTGCATTCATTTACGTTCACATACTCTTGGCAAAGATATTAATCCATCTCTTCTCCTTCCAGCTATGGGTTAAATACCAGGACAGGTTCAAATTCCAGTTGAATTCATTGCATTCATTTACGTTCACATACCCTTGGAAAAGGTATTAATCCATCTCTTCTCCTTCCAGCTATGGGTTAAATATCAGGACAGGTTCAAATTCCAGTTGAATTCATTGCATTCATTTATGTTCACATATCCTTGGCAAAGGTATTAATCCATTCTTGTTCTTCCAGCTATGGGTTAAACAGCAGGACAGATTTATGTCTATAGTCATTGTTTACAATCAGCCTACCACAGAAAGTAATGGCCACCTACTGCAGGAAAATCTTCTGTCCAGTCAATCATGTCTCTTTCAAGACATGATTTCCTAAGTGTGTATCTCGTATGGTACTTAACTGACTGAATGACAAAAGAAAGATTGGAAAATTTGACATTGATACAACATCATTAAAACAAGGTGGATGAAGGGAAATGATGAGAAACCTGCCAATAGAGTTTTCTGAATGCATGGTAAAATAGGAAGTTTTAGAGAGCCATGATTGCCTAATTCCTAAAGAGACATTACAGATAGAAGACTGTGACTTAGGTAATCATGTCTTGAAAGAGACATGATTGACTGGACAGAAGACTATCCTGCAGTTGGTTGCCATTACTTTCTGTGGTAGGCTGATTGTAAACAATGACTATAGACATAAATCTGTCCTGCTGTTTAACCCATAGCTGGAAGGAAAAGAGATGGATTAATACCTTTGCCAAGGGTATGTGAACGTAAATGAATGCAATGAATTCAACTGCAAACTCCACCCTCTGACATGCTTGTTTCATCTCGTTTACTAATACAACGTATTCTGACCTCGATTATGTAATCAGTTTAAATCTCAAAGACCCCAGATTATCTTTTTTTCTCTTCTTATTTCTTGACTGAATGACTTCAAAGGATTAGAAGAAAATCCATTCCCTCTTTTGACATTTTTCCTTCTGATACAGTTCGAAGAAATTCGGATCATCACTGATACCGCTTTCCAATTTCTCAATTCTATCTCTTCTCAGTGTGTCCCCAAGGAAAGCAGAAAAATAATTTTCTGCAAATGTAATCTGCCCTCTCGACTAGAGTCTGGCACATTTTTGATTCAAGCCATCTAAAAATAACCAGTTTCATTTTTTGGCAACTGCATTTGCCTATGCGATCAGTTTAATAATACAGTGGTAGCAAATAAAAATGTCTGCAAAAACCAATCATATAATTTTTTGCTTCAGTAAACCTGCAAAGTGAATGTCTTCTGCAACTTCTGCTTTTAATTCTTTTACCGGATTCTATGAAATGGTACATTTTCTTGCTTTGATGGACAGTGCCGCTTACAACAGAACAGAAAAAAAAAAATAAAGATATTTCCCGACACCTTTTTCTTCTCATTCTCTCTCTTAACATCACAGAAAAATATATCAACTTGTCAAGGACAAATTTTGAAAAAAAGACAATATATGTAAATAAAAAAAAGCATTAATACAAGAAGTAGAAGCTATTACAAAGAGCTGTCAGTTTCCAGTATATATATATATATACATATATATATATATATAGTCTTGTTTTCTTTTATTAAAACTACAATTTCTTTTTGTCAATACAAGCAATTACTTATTTGTCTATACTTCTGAAATGGAGAAGTATTTACACTATTTACATTATTAGGACTATTGACCTCATCTTTATTGCCATGTTTACGACATTTTGGTCATTGTATGCATCGGCCTTCTTCATCCAAGATTGCAATATGAGCTCTGGTAAAAATGATAGACAAAATCATTAGCATCAAAGATTCCAATATGAGCTCCGATAAAAAATGTGTACTGAGGTTTATAAGTCCCAAAAACTCATACACTGATGAAATCAAGGAAGCATGGCCCTGTGGATATAGATATTGGTTAGTTCCATTGATTTGACCTAAAGAGTTCAATACCAGGCTACAACAGTGATGAACAAGTAACTTAGAGGGAGATAACTACATGGCTACCAGAAGTGGCATCGCACATTGAATGAGAATGATATACCTCAGTGATCGAAATAGAAAGTTTGGTTCAAAATTCTCAGCACTTGAAGTAGGCCAGAGTGTACAATAGCGAAACGTCATAAACATGGCAATAAAAATGAAGTCAATATCTTCAATTAATGCAATTAGTTGTCATTTAATGCAATTAATGCAATTAGTTGTCATTTATTTCATATTGTTTTATGTTACTTATTTTTACTTGAACTCACATTTACTCCATCAATATTTTTTTATGAGATACATTTTCTAAGGAGTCCAGAACTATTTACTCTCCAGGGTGTTGATTCACACTACATCAGGGTGATTATTTGCCCAACCATACCAGTATCTTGCAATAACATTATTCTTCTTTATATGTCACACCATTTCAAGACATATAATACCGGCCATAATTATTAGACCACCCCAGTGTTTTAAAAAAATAATGTATTTCATACTATTTTTAGTATTCATTGCTAAATGAAAATAGAATGGTTCTTTTGTTATTATTACTTTGCAAAATTTTACAAGGCAAATAGCGACAATTTACCTATCGCACCCTGTAGATTTTCTATATATATCTATATGTATATATATATATATATATTACCGGCCATAATTATTAGGCCACCCCAGTGTTTTAAAAAAATAATATATATCATACTATTTTTAGTATTCATTGCTAAATGAAAATAGAATGGTTCTTTTGTTATTATTACTTTGCAAAATTTTACAAAGCAAATTGCAACAATTTACTCATCGCACCCTGTAGATTTGTTCTCTCTCTCTATATATATATATAGATATATATATACACTACCGGCCATAATTATTAGGCCACCCCAGTGTTTTATAAAAATTATGTTGCTTGTGCTTGGCCTCTGATCGCATTGATAAGTTATCACTTAACACAATGTTATGGTGAAATACACCTATTCCTCTGATAATGGACTCTCCCTCCTATATCAATAAATGTTAACAGGAAGTTAACTCGAGAAGTTCTTGGGAAGTTCTTAGGAGTTTTTAGAAGTTCTAGAGAGTTCTACTGGAGTTCAGTAGAACTACTAGGCAGTTGATACTAAGAAGTCAGCTTTCAGTGGAAGATTACCAAGTTGATAACTTTTTGGGTGCATTAAGTCGATTAGCAATCGACATTAGCACGATTATAACCTTTAGTGCAAAAACTACTCCACAACACACAAGAAGAATGAGATCGAACCTCGCTGAGTTCTTAATAATTTTATAAAAGTGGATATCAGAAATTGTCCATACCAACCTTTAGACAGCTGGACAGTTTTGTTGCTAAGCTAAATCAACCATACTGTAGAACTAATTTTTTTTGCTTTTCGTAAGATACTGAAAAAAAACTTGAAAAGAACTGGAAAAAAATTAAAAAAAACTTGAAGCAACTGAAATGTGGTTCTACAGAAGCATACTGGATATAAAGTGGGGCATCAGTTCCTTATTGCAATCAATTGCAATCAATATATAAACTGAGCCCTCACTTTGTGGTCACAGCAGTTTCTAGACATTTATATTCCTGAGACCCAAACGCACAAGGGTGTATTCCAGGAGCTGAGATGAGTATTAAGAAACAGGACAGTTTCTCTAGAAACAAAGAAGAGAGTACTGGTTTGTTACATGCTGTCCGTCCTTCAATATGGCAGTGAATGCTGGACAATACCATCAAAGATGAAGGAAAAACTTGAAGCAACTGAAATGTGGTTCTACAGAAGGATGCTGCGAATATCATGGATCGAGCATGTGAGCAATGATGAGGTCTTGGAAATGATGGAAACAAAAAGGAAATTAATGCTGAGCATCAGGAAGAGACAGATGAAGTTCCTGGGACATGCAATGAGAAAGGAGGGCTTGGAGAATCTGATACTAACAGGCCAGATAGAGGGAAAAGAGACAGGGGAATGCAACGGATAACATATTTGAAGGACCTAATCAGGTGGATGACGGAACAAGGATTGCATGGTGTAACAGGAGAAGGCGTGCTCATAGCCACCAGGCATAGAAAGAAGTGGAAGGCTATGATCGCCTAAGCCCTGAAGGGACGAGGCACATAGAAGAAGAAGAAGAAGAATTCCTCCTAGGTGTATGCGAACATAAGCACATATATGCGAGTAAAAAGCAATCATTGCATCCCCACTACAATCGCTAAATTAGTGTGCCGGAATGTTTGGTTTCATTCTAAGATTGGTAACAAAACTTACAAGAAGCAATTTTGCTTATCCACTTTGAGATGCTGGTATAATATGCAATCTGAAGCTATATGGATTTTTTTTTTTTTGTTGTTGTCATCGGAAGGTTTTCATCAGAAGGTTGGAATGTTGGATTTGTGTGGAATAGTGGAAGAATAAAAATATACATTTTTATGTTAAAATAGAAATTTATTTAAAGAAAAGAATATCAAGAATTCATAAAAGTTAATGTTCAGTGAGAAAATTAAAGATATCAAGAGTTGTAGAAATGTTTGTAGTAGTAATTAGAAAGAGTTTATGCATACATATGTATGTATGTATGAGCATTTGTTTGGTAGGAATGTGTTTGAATGGAGAAGAATTAATGCTCAATGAGAAAGTTAAAGGTATCAAGAGTTGTAGAAATGTTTGTAGTAGTAATTGAAAAAAGTTTATGCATACATATGTATGTATATATGAGCGTTTGTTTGGTAGGAACGTGTTTGAATGGAGAAGAAGAAGTAAAAGGAATCAGTACACGAGAAAGAAGGAGAAAGAGGACAGTGTGCAGCGCGACTTGAAGTTTCTACCGTTACATTTTAGTGTGTTGT
The DNA here is from genome assembly GCA_037127315.1 of Ascarosepion bandense. NCBI lineage: Eukaryota > Metazoa > Mollusca > Cephalopoda > Sepiida > Sepiidae > Ascarosepion > Ascarosepion bandense. The sequence goes on from JBBBDQ010000828.1 coordinate 7,102,114, forward strand.
CTAACTACTCCCATCTGACTGTCTCACTGACTCTGACCAAATCCTTTTATAGCCATTTAGTTTTTTTGCACTGGATCATTAAGACTTTTTAGTCTTGCAAATAGCCTCTATTGGTCAGAAAATCAATTTAACATCTACTCTCGAAATCCGGTTTCGACTTTTTCTTGAAGCCTATAGTCAATCCTTTTTCTATTTGGCAAAACCAGGATTTCACACGTCATTGTGAATTTTTGTAAAAGTGAAGAATAGAGTCGATTTTAATTCTTAGTTTTCTATCCACCACTAATCTACTTGCATGTTTCTGGTATAGCTTGTAATCTACAACAAAGTTTAAAGTTTCCAAAACACAAGCTTAGTACTAAGTTGCCCCCCCCCCACGTCTCTCTGACAAGTTCAGATTTTAATTAAAGCCACCACCTTTGAAGATTACCGACTGTCTTTGTGCAAAACTATACATTTTTATTCGTAACTCACTTTTCAAATCAAAATTTTGAATGTAGATCACAAGCCCGTCTAAATTTAAGCTGTGGATCACAATTGCGTATAAATCACATACTATCAGTCAGTTACGTAAAACGCGCTTGGGTGATCATGTCTCAAAAGAAACATCACTGACTGGACAGAAAATTTTCCCGTAGAAGGTTGTCATTATTTTCTACGGTAGACTAACTGCCAGTAGAATCCAATCTGTCCTGTTATTTAACCCATAGCTGTAGGGAGAAGAAACGGATTAATGCCTTTCCTAAGGGTATGTGTGCGTAAGTGAATGCAACGAATTCAACAGGAATTTGAACCCGGTTCTCCTGTTTCAAGCCAATATCCACTGCACGACAACGAACATCCTATGTACTACTCTATACTATACCAGCACTTATTTTATAAAGGGTTTTATTTTCCTTATCCACCCAGGCAGCAATATCTGAAAAAAAAAAAGGAAAAAGAAAAATGTCAAAAGTTTGTTATTTTGCGGATCAATTGCAACAACTTCTTCAAATAGAATCTATTTGACAAATACGCTTTAGCCTTTCACCAGCTTTGGTATTTATTTATTTGTTTATTGTTTTATCTGGGTTTTTTTTTTTTTTCTTTTATTGAGATGACCTGTTTTTGGTATCAATTTTTTGTGTGGAGTCCAAAAGAAGTGCTTACTTTCTAGTTGATTACTGATATCAACATTTTGTAAATATAACACAAAAAATTACCTTGAAAAACACTTTGAACATAACTGTTATCATTCAATATTTGATTTGAAACAAGAACGGATATCTTGTTTCGGAAGTCAGTACCTAAATAGAACTGACTCTTTGTGGCGAACCAATGTTATCACATGCTGAAGTGAAGAAAGAAGTGTGACGAAATCAAACTGAAGAGTCAGGAAAAAGTCTGAAGCCAGATACCTTTATTAAATGAAAGATACTTTCTTTTGTTCAAAAAAAGGCCATTATTCAAAACAAATAGACCATTATCCATCGAACATATTATTTTATTCCATATAAAGTGCCAAACACACGTCAGCACAGACACAAAAGAAGTCTGGGTCACGTGTAACATGGCAAAACCAGTTACATCCGGGTTTTACATATAGGCCTAGGCCTCTGATATATTGTGGGGGATTTGGTATTTGCTGGGTTGTGTGTTGATTATTTCCCCCACAAATACAACACTCAATTTTGCAATCGCGCAAAGAGAAGGAATAATTTACAACGGACATTCAACAACAAACACTTTATTACGTGACAAAATAAAATGGTATGTAGAAACCAACAAAATACATGATTCTAAAATTGCCTTTCTGAGAAATATAAACTTGGCAAGAAGTTAATTTTTGTCCAAAAACGTGTATCAGTTTGCATTAGCAAAGTCTGTAAATAAGCCTTTCCTACTTACAGTTGGTGCGTTGTTTCAGTTGGCGACAACGTGTCGCGTTGCTCAAAGAAAATTTCGTCGGCTTTTCTTTTTAAGGTCCTTGGAGCGAGGTCACGAACTTTTGGCATGGAAGAAATGACATGGCCGGCAAAGTATACGGTGTCATGCGGACTTAATGGCCTGCTTGCTTACTGCTTGGTGACTGACCGGTGACTGACTTTTTTTCTAACACTGTGTATTATATACATTAATAGGGGATCAACTAATCTTCCTAACATTAGGGTGTGAAAACATTTACTGACCAATCAGATTTATTATTTTACATTTTTGTTTTGGGCCTAAATATTTTTGTTTTAATTTACTTCCAAGCCTATTTTTCTAGAATGTTCTTATTCTAAGTTTTTAGCTGATTGGTTGAGAAATATAAAAATGTAATCTAAATTCTACTGCTGTTTTGATCCAATTTTTCTAGAATGTTCTATTGTGTTTTTGTTGCTTATTCTAATAAAAAAAAATATGTATCCCATAATATCCCGGGAAGGAATATCAGGGAAAAGAATAGTGTGAAAATAATACTTAACACTGAAGATAGATTAGAAGAGATTTATTATACAACAGTACAATAAACCAATAGACGTACAAGAACAATCGACGAATAGTAACCGGAATAACGATCAAGTAGAAAATGTCTGCGCCTATGACGTATGCGTCCGTCTAGTGACGTATGCTTCGAGTCACAGTCTTTTATAGACTAGACCATATCTATTCCGGGGTAGGATAGGATGTTCCTCTACAACAGCCTCTCTGCAGCTTGTCTAGATCCAGGTTTCTGTCTCCTGTCAAAAGAGATGAGAAAACCAGCAGTCAGAAGTGAACAGCTGGTGAGACTCTGTGTCTTGTGACATCATTACCTTGGTCACTTTTGTTATTGATTTTGGGTGCCACTCACCATGCTTTGGTTTTTAGGCCGTATTTTGTTTCTTATTGTCTCTTGCCTTTTTTGCCTGTTGGTAGAGCAATCAGTCAGGGGTGTTTCCCCTAACCTCAACACACCCTTGCTGTATTTTACAACATAAAGATACCTTAATTCAGAAGAAAATAAATATTCTTATTACAAGTAATGACAATGTCATTCCCTACAAACAATGTGAAATTCTACCGCTCAGGTGCCATGCTAAATGCAATTACAATTAATGAACTATCTGTTAGATTTCTGTCACTTTACAGTCCAATGTTAAACGCATTATCAGAACCTTTCAAGTCTTTGATTTTTGTTTGTTTTGTTTTGTTTTACGACATATCAACTTCAATGGGTTATTCAATACTGACAAGATTTTTACAATAGATTTGAATGAATATCCTAGATGACACGCCAGGATTTGTTATTGGAGGCCACAACTTGAACAACATAAGGTATGCAGATGATTCAGTGCTGATTGCAGACACGGAGAAAAAACTACAAGACCTCCTACAGAAGGTAGCGGTGGAGAGTGACAAAAAAGGACTACGAATAAACTTTAAGAAAACTGAATGCATGGTCATCAGCAAAAGGTGCAACCCAAATGTCAAATACAGGTGGGTGACACCAGAATCAAGCAAGTACAAAAATTTAAATACCTAAGAAGTGTTCTAACAGGAGATGGAAAGTGCGACACAGAGATCCGAAGGCGAATTGGCATGGCAAAGGACGTGTTCCAGAAGCTGAGTAAAGTACTAACACACAGGAAAATTTAACTAGAAACAAAGAAAGGAGTGCTGGATTGCTATGTGACGTCAGTTCTTCAATATGATACTGAATGCTGGACAATATCATCGAAAATGAGGACAAAACTGGAAGCAGCGGAAATGTGGTTCTACAGAAGGATGCTGCGGATATCGTGTACTGAGCATGCAAGAAACGATGAGGTGTTGGAAAGAATGGCAACAAAAAGGAAATTAATACTGAGCATCAGGAAGAGACAACTGGAGTTCCTGGGACATGCAATGAGGAAGGAGGACTTGGAGAACTTGATACTGACTGGCCAGATAGAAGGAAAGAGACAGAGGAAGGCAGCGGATAACATATTTGCAGGGCCTTATCAGGTGGATGACGGAACGGGGATTGCGAGGTGTAACAGGAGCAAACATACTAAGAGCCAGCAGGGATAGGGAGACGTGAAAAGCCATGATCGCCTACGTCCTGAAGGGACAGGGCACATAAAGGAAGAAGAAGATTCTTTAAAAGAAATAAGTTTGTAGATCAGGTTTCATTGACGTATTGTGATAAAGTGGATTTTATTGAGTCAGGTGTGTTACTGGTAAATTTTTTTCTTTTTTTTTTTGCCTTCAAAAATGAATTGCTGGTAAAATGTTTTTCTTGAAAAATGTATTCAAGGTAATATTTTTTGCATTCCTGGAACTTTTAATGTAAAAGTCTATTTTTATACTTTCATAGTGTTTTGACCTTAGTTTGAGAGTTAACTATTTATCCGTAGCTGAGTTCCTAACAGTTGCTACAGCTCCGGGTCAGGGTGGAACTGAGAACAAGAGCAATTAAGAGGTGCTGCCATGTTCCTTACAACCTCCCAATCAAAGGCCTTGCTACCACCTTGGGTCAGGGTGGACCTGGGAACAAGAGCAATTAAGAGGTGGTGCCATGTTCCTTGCAACCACCTTGGGTCAGGGTGGACCTGGGAACAAGAGCAATTAAGAGGTGGTGCCATGTTCCTTACAACCTCCCAATCAGAGGCCTTGCTACCACCTTGGGTCAGGGTGGACCTGGGAACAACAGCAATTAAGAGGTGGTGCCATGTTCCTTACAACCTCCCAATCAGAGGCTTTGCTACCACCTTGGGTCAGGGTGAACCTGGGAACGAGGGCAATTAAGAGATGGTGCCATGTTCCTTACAACCTCCCAATCAGAGGCCTTGCTACCACCTTGGGTCAGGGTGGACCTGGGAACAAGAGCAATTAAGAGGTGGTGCCATGTTCCTTACAAACTCCCAATCAGAGGCCTTGTTAACACCTTGGGTCAGGGTGGAACTGAGAACAAGAACAATTAAGAGGTGGTGCCATGTTCCTTACAACCTCCCAATCAGAGGCCTTGCTACCACCTTCAGGGTGGAACTGAGAACAAGTGCAATTAAGAGGTGGTGCCATGTTCCTTACAACCTCCCAATCAGAGGCCTTGCTACCACGTTGGGTCAGGGTGGAACTGAGAACAAGAGCAATTAAGAGGTGGTGCCATGTTCCTTACAACCTCCCAATCAGAGGCCTTGCTACCACCTTGGGTCAGGGTGGACCTGGGAACAAGAGCAATTAAGAGGTGGTGCCATGTTCCTTACAACCTCCCAATCAGAGGCCTTGCTACCACCTTGGGTCAGGGTGGACCTGGGAACAAGAGCAATTAAGAGGTGGTGCCATGTTTTTTACAACCTCCCAATCAGAGGCCGTGCTACCACCTTGGGTCAGGGTGGACCTGGGAACAAGAGCAATTAAGAGGTGGTGCCATGTTCCTTACAACCTCCCAATCAGAGGCCTTGCTACCATCTTGGGTCAGGGTGGACCTGGGAACAAGAGCAATTAAGAGGTGGTGACATGTTCCTTACAACCTCCCAATCAGAGGCCTTGTTAACACCTTGGGTCAGGGTGGAACTGAGAACAAGAGCAATTAAGAGGTGGTGCCATGTTCCTTACAACCTCCCAATCAGAGGCCTTGCTACCACCTTGGGTCAGGGTGGACCTGGGAACAAGAGCAATTAAGAGGTGGTGCCATGTTCCTTACAACCTCCCAATCAGAGGCCTTGCTACCACCTTGCGTCAGGTGGACCTGGGAACAAGAGCAATTAAGAGGTGGTGCCATGTTCCTTACAACCTCCCAATCAGAGGCCTTGCTACCACCTTCAGGGTGGAACTGAGAACAAGAGCAATTAAGAGGTGGTGCCATGTTCCTTACAACCTCCCAATCAGAGGCCTTGCTACCACCTTGGGTCAGGGTGGACCTGGGAACAAGAGCAATTAAGAGGTGGTGCCATGTTCCTTACAACCTCCCAATCAGAGACCTTGCTACCACCTTGCGTCAGGGTGGACCTGGGAACAAGAGCAATTAAGAGGTGGTGCCATGTTCCTTACAACCTCCCAGTCAGAGGCCTTGCTACCACCTTGGGTCAGGGTGGAACTGGGAACAAGAGCAATTAAGAGGTGGTGCCATGTTCCTTACAACCTCCCAATCAGAGGCCTTGTTAACACCTTGGGTCAGGATGGAACTGAGAACAAGAACAATTAAGAGGTGGTGCCATGTTCCTTACAACCTCCCAATCAGAGGCCTTGCTACCACCTTGGGTCAGGGTGGACCTGGGAACGAGGGCAATTAAGAGGTGGCGCCATGTTCCTTACAACCTCCCAATCAGAGGCCTTGCTACCACCTTGGGTCAGGGTGGACCTGGGAACAAGAGCAATTAAGAGGTGGTGCCATGTTCCTTACAAACTCCCAATCAGAGGACTTGTTAACATTTTGGGTCAGGGTGGAACTGAGAACAAGAACAATTAAGAGGTGGTGCCATGTTCCTTACAACCTCCCAATCAGAGGCCTTGCTACCACCTTGCGTCAGAGTGGACCTGGTAACAAGAGCAATTAAGAGGTGGTGCCGTGTTCCTTACAACCTCCCAATCAGAGGCCTTGCTACCACCTTGGGTCAGGGTGGACCTGGGAACAACAGCAATTAAGAGGTGGTGCCATGTTCCTTACAACCTCCCAATCAGAGGCCTTGCTACCACCTTGCGTCAGGGTGGACCTGGGAACAAGAGCAATTAAGAGGTGGTCCCATGTTCCTTACAATCTCCCAATCAGAGGCCTTGCTACCACCTTGCGTCAGGGTGGACCTGGGAACAAGAGCAATTAAGAGGTGGTGCCATGTTCCTTACAACCTCCCAATCAGAGGCCTTGCTACCACCTTGGGTCAGGGTGGACCTGGGAACAACAGCAATTAAGAGGTGGTGCCATGTTCCTTACAACCTCCCAATCAGAGGCCTTGCTACCACCTTGCGTCAGGGTGGACCTGGGAACAAGAGCAATAAAGAGGTGGTGCCATGTTCCTTACAACCTCCCAATCAGAGGCCTTGCTACCACCTTCAGGGTGGAACTGAGAACAAGAGCAATTAAGAGGTGGTGCCATGTTCCTTACAACCTCCCAATCAGAGGCCTTGCTACCACCTTGGGTCAGGGTGGAACTGAGAACAAGAGCAATTAAGAGGTGGTGCCATGTTCCTTACAACCTCCCAATCAGAGGCCTTGCTACCACCTTGGGTCAGGGTGGACCTGGGAACAAGAGCAATTAAGAGGTGGTGCCATGTTCCTTACAACCTCCCAATCAGAGGCTTTGTTAACACCTTGGGTCAGGGTGGACCTGGGAACAAGAGCAATTAAGAGGTGGTGCCATGATTTTACAACCTCCCAATCAAAGGCCGTGCTACCACCTTGGGTCAGGGTGGAGCTGGGAACAAGAGCAATTAAGAGGTGGTGCCATGTTCCTTACAACCTCTCAATCAGAGGCCTTGCTACCAACTTGTGTCAGGGTGGAACTGAGAACAAGAGCAATTAAGAGGTGGTGCCATGTTCCTTACAACCTCCCAATCAGAGGCCTTGCTACCACCTTGCGTCAGAGTGGACCTGGTAACAAGTGCAATTAAGAGGTGGTGCCATGTTCCTTACAACCTCCCAATCAGAGGCCTTGCTACCACCTTGCGTCAGGGTGGACCTGGGAACAAGAGCAATAAAGAGGTGGTGCCATGTTCCTTACAACCTCCCAATCAGAGGCCTTGCTACCACCTTCAGGGTGGAACTGAGAACAAGAGCAATTAAGAGGTGGTGCCATGTTCCTTACAACCTCCCAATCAGAGGCCTTGCTACCACCTTGGGTCAGGGTGGACCTGGGAACAAGAGCAATTAAGAGGTGGTGCCATGTTCCTTACAACCTCCCAATCAGAGGCTTTGTTAACACCTTGGGTCAGGGTGGACCTGGGAACAAGAGCAATTAAGAGGTGGTGCCATGATTTTACAACCTCCCAATCAAAGGCCGTGCTACCACCTTGGGTCAGGGTGGAGCTGGGAACAAGAGCAATTAAGAGGTGGTGCCATGTTCCTTACAACCTCTCAATCAGAGGCCTTGCTACCAACTTGTGTCAGGGTGGAACTGAGAACAAGAGCAATTAAGAGGTGGTGCCATGTTCCTTACAACCTCCCAATCAGAGGCCTTGCTACCACCTTGCGTCAGAGTGGACCTGGTAACAAGTGCAATTAAGAGGTGGTGCCATGTTCCTTACAACCTCCCAATCAGAGGCCTTGCTACCACCTTGCGTCAGGGTGGAGCTGCGAACAAGAGTAATTAAGAGGTGGTGCCATGTTCCTTACAACCTCCCAATCAGAGGCCTTGCTACCACCTTCAGGGTGGAACTGAGTACAAGAGCAATTAAGAGGTGGTGCCATGTTCCTTACAACCTCCCAATCAGAGGCCTTGCTACCACCTTGGGTCAGGGTGGAACTGAGAACAAGAGCAATTAAGAGGTGGTGCCATGTTCCTTACAACCTCCCAATCAGAGGCCTTGCTACCACCTTGGGTCAGGGTGGACCTGGGAACAAGTGCAATTAAGAGGTGGTGCCATGTTCCTTACAACCTCCCAATCAGAGGCCTTGCTACCACCTTGGGTCAGGGTGGACCTGGGAACAAGAGCAATTAAGAGGTGGTGCCATGTTCCTTACAACCTCCCAATCAGAGGCCTTGCTACCACCTTGCGTCAGGGTGGACCTGGGAACAAGAGCAATTAAGAGGTGGTGCCATGTTCCTTACAACCTCCCAGTCAGAGGCCTTGCTACCACCTTGGGTCAGGGTGGAACTGGCAACAAGTGCAATTAAGAGGTGGTGCCATGTTCCTTACAACCTCCCAATCAGAGGCCTTGTTAACACCTTGGGTCAGGATGGAACTGAGAACAAGAACAATTAAGAGGTGGTGCCATGTTCCTTACAACCTCCCAATCAGAGGCCTTGCTACCACCTTGGGTCAGGGTGGACCTGGTAACGAGGGCAATTAAGAGGTGGCGCCATGTTCCTTACAACCTCCCAATCAGAGGCCTTGCTACCACCTTGCGTCAGAGTGGACCTGGTAACAAGTGCAATTAAGAGGTGGTGCCATGTTCCTTACAACCTCCCAATCAGAGGCCTTGCTACCACCTTGCGTCAGGGTGGAGCTGCGAACAAGAGTAATTAAGAGGTGGTGCCATGTTCCTTACAACCTCCCAATCAGAGGCCTTGCTACCACCTTCAGGGTGGAACTGAGTACAAGAGCAATTAAGAGGTGGTGCCATGTTCCTTACAACCTCCCAATCAGAGGCCTTGCTACCACCTTGGGTCAGGGTGGAACTGAGAACAAGAGCAATTAAGAGGTGGTGCCATGTTCCTTACAACCTCCCAATCAGAGGCCTTGCTACCACCTTGGGTCAGGGTGGACCTGGGAACAAGTGCAATTAAGAGGTGGTGCCATGTTCCTTACAACCTCCCAATCAGAGGCCTTGCTACCACCTTGGGTCAGGGTGGACCTGGGAACAAGAGCAATTAAGAGGTGGTGCCATGTTCCTTACAACCTCCCAATCAGAGGCCTTGCTACCACCTTGCGTCAGGGTGGACCTGGGAACAAGAGCAATTAAGAGGTGGTGCCATGTTCCTTACAACCTCCCAGTCAGAGGCCTTGCTACCACCTTGGGTCAGGGTGGAACTGGCAACAAGTGCAATTAAGAGGTGGTGCCATGTTCCTTACAACCTCCCAATCAGAGGCCTTGTTAACACCTTGGGTCAGGATGGAACTGAGAACAAGAACAATTAAGAGGTGGTGCCATGTTCCTTACAACCTCCCAATCAGAGGCCTTGCTACCACCTTGGGTCAGGGTGGACCTGGGAACGAGGGCAATTAAGAGGTGGCGCCATGTTCCTTACAACCTCCCAATCAGAGGCCTTGCTACCACCTTGGGTCAGGGTGGACCTGGGAACAAGAGCAATTAAGAGGTGGTGCCATGTTCCTTACAAACTCCCAATCAGAGGCGTTGCTACCACCTTGCGTCAGAGTGGACCTGGTAACAAGAGCAATTAAGAGGTGGTGCCGTGTTCCTTACAACCTCCCAATCAGAGGCCTTGCTACCACCTTGCGTCAGGGTGGACCTGGGAACAAGAGCAATTAAGAGGTGGTGCCATGTTCCTTACAACCTCTCAATCAGAGGCCTTGCTACCAACTTGGGTCAGGGTGGAACTGAGAACAAGAGCAATTAAGAGGTGGTGCCATGTTCCTTACAACCTCCCAATCAGAGGCCTTGCTACCACCTTGCGTCAGGGTGGACCTGGGAACAAGAGCAATTAAGAGGTGGTCCCATGTTCCTTACAATCTCCCAATCAGAGGCCTTGCTACCACCTTGCGTCAGGGTGGACCTGGGAACAAGAGCAATTAAGAGGTGGTGCCATGTTCCTTACAACCTCCCAATCAGAGGCCTTGCTACCACCTTGGGTCAGGGTGGACCTGGGAACAACAGCAATTAAGAGGTGGTGCCATGTTCCTTACAACCTCCCAATCAGAGGCCTTGCTACCACCTTGCGTCAGAGTGGACCTGGGAACAAGAGCAATAAAGAGGTGGTGCCATGTTCCTTACAACCTCCCAATCAGAGGCCTTGCTACCACCTTGGGTCAGGGTGGACCTGGGAACAACAGCAATTAAGAGGTGGTCCCATATTCCATACAATCTCCCAATCAGAGGCCTTGCTACCACCTTGCGTCAGGGTGGACCTGGGAACAAGAGCAATTAAGAGGTGGTGCCATGTTCCTTACAACCTCCCAATCAGAGGCCTTGCTACCACCTTGGGTCAGGGTGGACCTGGGAACAACAGCAATTAAGAGGTGGTGCCATGTTCCTTACAACCTCCCAATCAGAGGCCTTGCTACCACCTTGCGTCAGGGTGGACCTGGGAACAAGAGCAATTAAGAGGTGGTCCCATGTTCCTTACAATCTCCCAATCAGAGGCCTTGCTACCACCTTGCGTCAGAGTGGACCTGGTAACAAGTGCAATTAAGAGGTGGTGCCATGTTCCTTACAACCTCCCAATCAGAGGCCTTGCTACCACCTTGCGTCAGAGTGGACCTGGTAACAAGAGCAATTAAGAGGTGGTGCCGTGTTCCTTACAACCTCCCAATCAGAGGCCTTGCTACCACCTTGGGTCAGGGTGGACCTGGGAACAACAGCAATTAAGAGGTGGTCCCATGTTCCATACAATCTCCCAATCAGAGGCCTTGCTACCACCTTGCGTCAGGGTGGACCTGGGAACAAGAGCAATTAAGAGGTGGTGCCATGTTCCTTACAACCTCCCAATCAGAGGCCTTGCTACCACCTTGGGTCAGGGTGGACCTGGGAACAACAGCAATTAAGAGGTGGTGCCATGTTCCTTACAACCTCCCAATCAGAGGCCTTGCTACCACCTTGCGTCAGGGTGGACCTGGGAACAAGAGCAATAAAGAGGTGGTGCCATGTTCCTTACAACCTCCCAATCAGAGGCCTTGCTACCACCTTCAGGGTGGAACTGAGAACAAGAGCAATTAAGAGGTGGTGCCATGTTCCTTACAACCTCCCAATCAGAGGCCTTGCTACCACCTTGGGTCAGGGTGGAACTGAGAACAAGAGCAATTAAGAGGTGGTGCCATGTTCCTTACAAACTCCCAATCAGAGGCCTTGCTACCACCTTGGGTCAGGGTGGACCTGGGAACAAGAGCAATTAAGAGGTGGTGCCATGATTTTACAACCTCCCAATCAAAGGCCGTGCTACCACCTTGGGTCAGGGTGGAGCTGGGAACAAGAGCAATTAAGAGGTGGTGCCATGTTCCTTACAACCTCTCAATCAGAGGCCTTGCTACCAACTTGTGTCAGGGTGGAACTGAGAACAAGAGCAATTAAGAGGTGGTGCCATGTTCCTTACAACCTCCCAATCAGAGGCCTTGCTACCACCTTGGGTCAGGGTGGAACTGAGAACAAGAGCAATTAAGAGGTGGTGCCATGTTCCTTACAAACTCCCAATCAGAGGCCTTGCTACCACCTTGGGTCAGGGTGGACCTGGGAACAAGAGCAATTAAGAGGTGGTGCCATGATTTTACAACCTCCCAATCAAAGGCCGTGCTACCACCTTGGGTCAGGGTGGAGCTGGGAACAAGAGCAATTAAGAGGTGGTGCCATGTTCCTTACAACCTCTCAATCAGAGGCCTTGCTACCAACTTGTGTCAGGGTGGAACTGAGAACAAGAGCAATTAAGAGGTGGTGCCATGTTCCTTACAACCTCCCAATCAGAGGCCTTGCTACCACCTTGCGTCAGAGTGGACCTGGTAACAAGTGCAATTAAGAGGTAGTGCCATGTTCCTTACAACCTCCCAATCAGAGGCCTTGCTACCACCTTGTGTCAGGGTGGACCTGCGAACAAGAGCAATTAAGAGGTGGTGCCATGTTCCTTACAACCTCCCAATCAGAGGCCTTGCTACCACCTTCAGGGTGGAACTGAGTACAAGAGCAATTAAGAGGTGGTGCCATGTTCCTTACAACCTCCCAATCAGAGGCCTTGCTACCACCTTGGGTCAGGGTGGAACTGAGAACAAGAGCAATTAAGAGGTGGTGCCATGTTCCTTACAACCTCTCAATCAGAGGCCTTGCTACCACCTTGGGTCAGGGTGGACCTGGGAACAAGTGCAATTAAGAGGTGGTGCCATGTTCCTTACAACCTCCCAATCAGAGGCCTTGCTACCACCTTGGGTCAGGGTGGACCTGGGAACAAGAGCAATTAAGAGGTGGTGCCATGTTCCTTACAACGTCCCAATCAGAGGCCTTGCTACCACCTTGGGTCAGGGTGGACCTGGGAACAACAGCAATTAAGAGGTGGTGCCATGTTCCTTACAACCTCTCAATCAGAGGCCTTGCTACCAACTTGGGTCAGGGTGGAACTGAGAACAAGAGCAATTAAGAGGTGGTGCCATGTTCCTTACAACCTCCCAATCAGAGGCCTTGCTACCACCTTGCGTCAGAGTGGACCTGGTAACAAGTGCAATTAAGAGGTAGTGCCATGTTCCTTACAACCTCCCAATCAGAGGCCTTGCTACCACCTTGCGTCAGGGTGGACCTGCGAACAAGAGCAATTAAGAGGTGGTGCCATGTTCCTTACAACCTCCCAATCAGAGGCCTTGCTACCACCTTCAGGGTGGAACTGAGTACAAGAGCAATTAAGAGGTGGTGCCATGTTCCTTACAACCTCCCAATCAGAGGCCTTGCTACCACCTTGGGTCAGGGTGGAACTGAGAACAAGAGCAATTAAGAGGTGGTGCCATGTTCCTTACAACCTCTCAATCAGAGGCCTTGCTACCACCTTGGGTCAGGGTGGACCTGGGAACAAGTGCAATTAAGAGGTGGTGCCATGTTCCTTACAACCTCCCAATCAGAGGCCTTGCTACCACCTTGGGTCAGGGTGGACCTGGGAACAAGAGCAATTAAGAGGTGGTGCCATGTTCCTTACAACGTCCCAATCAGAGGCCTTGCTACCACCTTGGGTCAGGGTGGACCTGGGAACAACAGCAATTAAGAGGTGGTGCCATGTTCCTTACAACCTCTCAATCAGAGGCCTTGCTACCAACTTGGGTCAGGGTGGAACTGAGAACAACGGCAATTAAGAGGTGGTGCCATGTTCCTTACAACCTCCCAATCAGAGGCCTTGCTACCACCTTGAGGGTGGAACTGAGAACAAGAGCAATTAAGAGGTGGTGCCATGTTCCTTACAACCTCCAAATCAGAGGCCTTGCTACCACCTTGGGTCATGGTGGACCTGGGAACAAGAGCAATTAAGAGGTGGTGCCATGTTCCTTACAACCTCCCAATCAGAGGCCTTGCTACCACCTTGGGTCAGGGTGGACCTGGGAACAACAGCAATTAAGAGGTGGTGCCATGTTCCTTACAACCTCCCAATCAGAGGCTTTGCTACCACCTTGGGTCAGGGTGAACCTGGGAACGAGGGCAATTAAGAGATAGTGCCATGTTCCTTACAACCTCCCAATCAGAGGCCTTGCTACCACCTTGGGTCAGGGTGGACCTGGGAACAAGAGCAATTAAGAGGTGGTGCCATGTTCCTTACAAACTCCCAATCAGAGGCCTTGTTAACACCTTGGGTCAGGGTGGAACTGAGAACAAGAACAATTAAGAGGTGGTGCCATGTTCCTTACAACCTCCCAATCAGAGGCCTTGCTACCACCTTCAGGGTGGAACTGAGAACAAGTGCAATTAAGAGGTGGTGCCATGTTCCTTACAACCTCCCAATCAGAGGCCTTGCTACCACGTTGGGTCAGGGTGGAACTGAGAACAAGAGCAATTAAGAGGTGGTGCCATGTTCCTTACAACCTCCCAATCAGAGGCCTTGCTACCACCTTGGGTCAGGGTGGACCTGGGAACAAGAGCAATTAAGAGGTGGTGCCATGTTCCTTACAACCTCCCAATCAGAGGCCTTGCTACCACCTTGGGTCAGGGTGGACCTGGGAACAAGAGCAATTAAGAGGTGGTGCCATGTTTTTTACAACCTCCCAATCAGAGGCCGTGCTACCACCTTGGGTCAGGGTGGACCTGGGAACAAGAGCAATTAAGAGGTGGTGCCATGTTCCTTACAACCTCCCAATCAGAGGCCTTGCTACCATCTTGGGTCAGGGTGGACCTGGGAACAAGAGCAATTAAGAGGTGGTGACATGTTCCTTACAACCTCCCAATCAGAGGCCTTGTTAACACCTTGGGTCAGGGTGGAACTGAGAACAAAGCAATTAAGAGGTGGTGCCATGTTCCTTACAACCTCCCAATCAGAGGCCTTGCTACCACCTTGGGTCAGGGTGGACCTGGGAACAAGAGCAATTAAGAGGTGGTGCCATGTTCCTTACAACCTCCCAATCAGAGGCCTTGCTACCACCTTGCGTCAGGTGGACCTGGGAACAAGAGCAATTAAGAGGTGGTGCCATGTTCCTTACAACCTCCCAATCAGAGGCCTTGCTACCACCTTCAGGGTGGAACTGAGAACAAGAGCAATTAAGAGGTGGTGCCATGTTCCTTACAACCTCCCAATCAGAGGCCTTGCTACCACCTTGGGTCAGGGTGGACCTGGGAACAAGAGCAATTAAGAGGTGGTGCCATGTTCCTTACAACCTCCCAGTCAGAGGCCTTGCTACCACCTTGGGTCAGGGTGGAACTGGGAACAAGAGCAATTAAGAGGTGGTGCCATGTTCCTTACAACCTCCCAATCAGAGGCCTTGTTAACACCTTGGGTCAGGATGGAACTGAGAACAAGAACAATTAAGAGGTGGTGCCATGTTCCTTACAACCTCCCAATCAGAGGCCTTGCTACCACCTTGCGTCAGAGTGGACCTGGTAACAAGAGCAATTAAGAGGTGGTGCCGTGTTCCTTACAACCTCCCAATCAGAGGCCTTGCTACCACCTTGGGTCAGGGTGGACCTGGGAACAACAGCAATTAAGAGGTGGTGCCATGTTCCTTACAACCTCCCAATCAGAGGCCTTGCTACCACCTTGCGTCAGGGTGGACCTGGGAACAAGAGCAATTAAGAGGTGGTCCCATGTTCCTTACAATCTCCCAATCAGAGGCCTTGCTACCACCTTGCGTCAGGGTGGACCTGGGAACAAGAGCAATTAAGAGGTGGTGCCATGTTCCTTACAACCTCCCAATCAGAGGCCTTGCTACCACCTTGGGTCAGGGTGGACCTGGGAACAACAGCAATTAAGAGGTGGTGCCATGTTCCTTACAACCTCCCAATCAGAGGCCTTGCTACCACCTTGCGTCAGGGTGGACCTGGGAACAAGAGCAATAAAGAGGTGGTGCCATGTTCCTTACAACCTCCCAATCAGAGGCCTTGCTACCACCTTCAGGGTGGAACTGAGAACAAGAGCAATTAAGAGGTGGTGCCATGTTCCTTACAACCTCCCAATCAGAGGCCTTGCTACCACCTTGGGTCAGGGTGGAACTGAGAACAAGAGCAATTAAGAGGTGGTGCCATGTTCCTTACAACCTCCCAATCAGAGGCCTTGCTACCACCTTGGGTCAGGGTGGACCTGGGAACAAGAGCAATTAAGAGGTGGTGCCATGTTCCTTACAACCTCCCAATCAGAGGCTTTGTTAACACCTTGGGTCAGGGTGGACCTGGGAACAAGAGCAATTAAGAGGTGGTGCCATGATTTTACAACCTCCCAATCAAAGGCCGTGCTACCACCTTGGGTCAGGGTGGAGCTGGGAACAAGAGCAATTAAGAGGTGGTGCCATGTTCCTTACAACCTCTCAATCAGAGGCCTTGCTACCAACTTGTGTCAGGGTGGAACTGAGAACAAGAGCAATTAAGAGGTGGTGCCATGTTCCTTACAACCTCCCAATCAGAGGCCTTGCTACCACTTTGCGTCAGAGTGGACCTGGTAACAAGTGCAATTAAGAGGTGGTGCCATGTTCCTTACAACCTCCCAATCAGAGGCCTTGCTACCACCTTGCGTCAGGGTGGAGCTGCGAACAAGAGCAATTAAGAGGTGGTGCCATGTTCCTTACAACCTCCCAATCAGAGGCCTTGCTACCACCTTCAGGGTGGAACTGAGTACAAGAGCAATTAAGAGGTGGTGCCATGTTCCTTACAACCTCCCAATCAGAGGCCTTGCTACCACCTTGGGTCAGGGTGGAACTGAAAACAAGAGCAATTAAGAGGTGGTGCCATGTTCCTTACAACCTCCCAATCAGAGGCCTTGCTACCACCTTGGGTCAGGGTGGACCTGGGAACAAGTGCAATTAAGAGGTGGTGCCATGTTCCTTACAACCTCCCAATCAGAGGCCTTGCTACCACCTTGGGTCAGGGTGGACCTGGGAACAAGAGCAATTAAGAGGTGGTGCCATGTTCCTTACAACCTCCCAATCAGAGGCCTTGCTACCACCTTGCGTCAGGGTGGACCTGGGAACAACAGCAATTAAGAGGTGGTGCCATGTTCCTTACAACCTCCCAGTCAGAGGCCTTGCTACCACCTTGGGTCAGGGTGGAACTGGCAACAAGTGCAATTAAGAGGTGGTGCCATGTTCCTTACAACCTCCCAATCAGAGGCCTTGTTAACACCTTGGGTCAGGATGGAACTGAGAACAAGAACAATTAAGAGGTGGTGCCATGTTCCTTACAACCTCCCAATCAGAGGCCTTGCTACCACCTTGGGTCAGGGTGGACCTGGGAACGAGGGCAATTAAGAGGTGGCGCCATGTTCCTTACAACCTCCCAATCAGAGGCCTTGCTACCACCTTGGGTCAGGGTGGACCTGGGAACAAGAGCAATTAAGAGGTGGTGCCATGTTCCTTACAAACTCCCAATCAGAGGCCTTGCTACCACCTTGCGTCAGAGTGGACCTGGTAACAAGAGCAATTAAGAGGTGGTGCCGTGTTCCTTACAACCTCCCAATCAGAGGCCTTGCTACCACCTTGGGTCAGGGTGGACCTGGGAACAACAGCAATTAAGAGGTGGTGCCATGTTCCTTACAACCTCCCAATCAGAGGCCTTGCTACCACCTTGCGTCAGGGTGGACCTGGGAACAAGAGCAATTAAGAGGTGGTCCCATGTTCCTTACAATCTCCCAATCAGAGGCCTTGCTACCACCTTGCGTCAGGGTGGACCTGGGAACAAGAGCAATTAAGAGGTGGTGCCATGTTCCTTACAACCTCCCAATCAGAGGCCTTGCTACCACCTTGGGTCAGGGTGGACCTGGGAACAACAGCAATTAAGAGGTGGTGCCATGTTCCTTACAACCTCCCAATCAGAGGCCTTGCTACCACCTTGCGTCAGGGTGGACCTGGGAACAAGAGCAATAAAGAGGTGGTGCCATGTTCCTTACAACCTCCCAATCAGAGGCCTTGCTACCACCTTCAGGGTGGAACTGAGAACAAGAGCAATTAAGAGGTGGTGCCATGTTCCTTACAACCTCCCAATCAGAGGCCTTGCTACCACCTTGGGTCAGGGTGGAACTGAGAACAAGAGCAATTAAGAGGTGGTGCCATGTTCCTTACAACCTCCCAATCAGAGGCCTTGCTACCACCTTGGGTCAGGGTGGACCTGGGAACAAGAGCAATTAAGAGGTGGTGCCATGTTCCTTACAACCTCCCAATCAGAGGCTTTGTTAACACCTTGGGTCAGGGTGGACCTGGGAACAAGAGCAATTAAGAGGTGGTGCCATGTTCCTTACAACCTCTCAGAGGCCTTGCTCCCACCTTGGGTCAGGTTGGACCTGGGAACAAGAGCAATTAAGAGGTGGTGCCATGTTCCTTACAACCTCCCAATCAGGGGCCTTGCTACCACCTTGCGTTAGGGTGGACCTGGGAACAAGAGCAATTCAGAGGTGGTGCCATGTTCCTTACAACCTCCCAATCAGGGGCCTTGCTACCACCTTGGGTCAGGGTGGACCTGGGAACAAGAGCAATTAAGAGGTGGTGCCATGTTCCTTACAACCTCGCAATCAGAGGCCTTGCTACCACCTTGCGTCAGGGTGGACCTGGGAACAAGAGCAATTAAGAGGTGGTGCCATGTTCCTTACAACCACCCAATCAGAGGCCTTGTTAACAGGGTCAGGATGGAACTGAGAACAAGAACAATTAAGAGGTGGTGCCATGTTCCTTACAACCTCCCAATCAGAGGCCTTGCTACCACCTTGAGGGTGGACCTGGGAACAACAGCAATTAAGAGGTGGTGCCATGTTCCTTACAACCTCTCAATCAGAGGCCTTGCTACCAACTTGGGTCAGGGTGGAACTGAGAACAAGAGCAATTAAGAGGTGGTGCCATGTTCCTTACAACCTCCCAATCAGAGGCCTTGCTACCACCTTGCGTCAGAGTGGACCTGGTAACAAGTGCAATTAAGAGGTGGTGCCATGTTCCTTACAACCTCCCAATCAGAGGCCTTGCTACCACCTTGCGTCAGGGTGGAGCTGGGAACAAGAGCAATTAAGAGGTGGTGCCATGTTCCTTACAACCTCCCAATCAGAGGCCTTGCTACCACCTTGCGTCAGGGTGGAGCTGGGAACAAGAGCAATTAAGAGGTGGTGCCATGTTCCTTACAACCTCCCAATCACAGGCCTTGCTACCACCTTGGGTCAGGGTGGAGCTGGGAACAAGAGCAATTAAGTGGTGGTGCCATGTTCCTTAAAACCTCCCAGTCAGAGGCCTTGCTACCACCTTCAGGGTGGAACTGAGAACAAGAGCAATTAAGAGGTGGTGCCATGTTCCTTACAACCTCTCAGAGGCCTTGCTCCCACCTTGGGTCAGGTTGGACCTGGGAACAAGAGCAATTAAGAGGTGGTTCCATGTTCCTTACATCCTCGCAATCAGGGGCCTTTGCTACCACCTTGCGTCAGGGTGGACCTGGGAACAAGAGCAATTCAGAGGTGGTGCCATGTTCCTTACAACCTCCCAATCAGGGGCCTTGCTACCACCTTGGGTCAGGGTGGAACTGAGAACAAGAGCAATTAAGAGGTGGTGCCATGTTCCTTACAACCTCGCAATCAGAGGCCATGCTACCACCTTGGGTCAGGGTGGACCTGGGAACAAGAGCAATTAAGAGGTGGTGCCATGTTCCTTACAACCTCGCAATCAGAGGCCTTGCTACCACCTTGGGTCAGGGTGGACCTAGGAACAAGAGCAATTAAGAGGTGGTGCCATGTTCCTTACAACCTCGGAATCAGAGGCCTTGCTACCACCTTCGGTCAGGGTGGACATGGGAACAAGGGCAATTAAGAGGTGGTCCCATGTCCCTTACAACCTCTCAATCAGAGGTCTTGCTACCACCTTGGGTCAGGATGGAACTGAGAACAAGAGCAATTAAGAGGTGGTGCCATGTTCCTTACAACCCAATCAGAGGCCTTGCTACCACATTGGGTCAGGGTGGACCTGGGAACAAGAGTAATTAAGCGGTGGTGCCATGTTCCTTACAACCTCTCAGAGGCCTTGCTCCCACCTTGGGTCAGGTTGGACCTGGGAACAAGAGCAATTAAAAGGTGGTGCCATGTTCCTTACAACCTCCCAGTCAGGGGCCTTGCTACCACCTTGCATCAGGGTGGACCTGGGAACAAGAGCAATTCAGAGGTGGTGCCATGTTCCTTACAACCTCCCAATCAGAGGCCTTACTACCACCTTGAGTCAGGGTGGAACTGAGAACAAGAACAATTAAGAGGTGGTGCCATATTCCTTACAACCTCCCAATCAGAGGCCTTGCTCCCACCTTGGGTCAGGTTGGACCTGGGAACAAGAGCAATTAAGAGGTGGTGCCATGTTTCTTACAACCTCCCAATCAGGGGCCTTGCTACCACCTTGCGTCAGGGTGGACCTGGGAACAAGAGCAATTAAGAGGTGGTGCCATGTTCCTTACAACCCAATCAGAGGCCTTGCTACCACATTGGGTCAGGGTGGACCTGGGAACAAGAGCAATTAAGCGGTAGTGCCATGTTCCTTACAATCTCAGAGGCCTTGCTCCCACCTTGGGTCAGGTTGGACCTGGGAACAAGAGCAATTAAGAGGTGGTGCCATGTTCCTTACAACCTCCCAATCAGGGGCCTTGCTACCACCTTGCATCAGGGTGGACCTGGGAACAAGAGCAATTCAGAGGTGGTGCCATGTTCCTTACAACCTCCCAATCAGAGGCCTTGCTACCACCTTGAGTCAGGGTCGAACTGAGAACAAGAGCAATTAAGAGGTGGTGCCATATTCCTTACAACCTCCCAATCAGAGGCCTTGCTCCCACCTTGGGTCAGGTTGGACCTGGGAACAAGAGCAATTAAGAGGTGGTGCCATGTTTCTTACAACCTCCCAATCAGGGGCCTTGCTACCACCTTGCGTCAGGGTGGACCTGGGAACAAGAGCAATTAAGAGGTGGTGCCATGTTCCTTACAACCCAATCAGAGGCCTTGCTACCACATTGGGTCAGGGTGGATCTGGGAACAAGAGCAATTAAGCGGTGGTGCCATGTTCCTTACAACCTCTCAGAGGCCTTGCTTCCACCTTGGGTCAGGTTGGACCTAGGAACAAGAGCAATTAAGATGTGGTGCCATGTTCCTTACAACCTCCCAATCAGAGGCCTTGCTCCCACCTTGGGTCAGGGTGGACCTGGGAACAAGAGCAATTAAGAGGTGGTGCCATGTTCCTTACAACCTCCCAATCAGAGGCCTTGCTACCACCTTGGGTCAGGGTGGAACTGAGAACAAGAGCAATTAAGAGGTGGTGCCATGTTCCTTACAACCACCCAATCAGAGGCCTTGTTAACACCTGGGGTCAGGATGGAACTGAGAATAAGAACAATTAAGAGGTGGTGCCATGTTCCTTACAACCTCCCAATCAGAGGCCTTGCTACCAACTTGAGGGTGGACCTGGGAACAACAGCAATTAAGAGGTGGTGCCATGTTCCTTACAACCTCTCAATCAGAGGCCTTGCTACCAACTTGGGTCAGGGTGGAACTGAGAACAAGAGCAATTAAGAGGTGGTGCCATGTTCCTTACAACCTCCCAATCAGAGGCCTTGCTACCACCTTGCGTCAGAGTGGAAGTAGTAACAAGTGCAATTAAGAGGTGGTGCCATGTTATTTACAACCTCCCAATCAGAGGCCTTGCTACCACCTTGCGTCAGGGTGGACCTGGGAACAAGAGCAATTAAGAGGTGGTGCCATGTTCCTTACAACCTCCCAATCAGAGGCCTTGCTACCACCTTG
Source organism: Ascarosepion bandense (assembly GCA_037127315.1). NCBI lineage: Eukaryota > Metazoa > Mollusca > Cephalopoda > Sepiida > Sepiidae > Ascarosepion > Ascarosepion bandense. The sequence goes on from JBBBDQ010000828.1 coordinate 7,123,770, forward strand.
CGTCAGGGTGGAGCTGGGAACAAGAGCAATTAAGAGGTGGTGCCATGTTCCTTACAACCTCTCAATCAGAGGCCTTGCTACCACCTTCAGGGTGGAACTGAGAACAAGAGCAATTAAGAGGTGGTGCCATGTTCCTTACAACCACCCAATCAGAGGCCTTGTTAACACCTGGGGTCAGGATGGAACTGAGAATAAGAACAATTAAGAGGTGGTGCCATGTTCCTTACAACCTCCCAATCAGAGGCCTTGCTACCAACTTGAGGGTGGACCTGGGAACAACAGCAATTAAGAGGTGGTGCCATGTTCCTTACAACCTCTCAATCAGAGGCCTTGCTACCAACTTGGGTCAGGGTGGAACTGAGAACAAGAGCAATTAAGAGGTGGTGCCATGTTCCTTACAACCTCCCAATCAGAGGCCTTGCTACCACCTTGCGTCAGAGTGGAAGTAGTAACAAGTGCAATTAAGAGGTGGTGCCATGTTATTTACAACCTCCCAATCAGAGGCCTTGCTACCACCTTGCGTCAGGGTGGACCTGGGAACAAGAGCAATTAAGAGGTGGTGCCATGTTCCTTACAACCTCCCAATCAGAGGCCTTGCTACCACCTTGCGTCAGGGTGGAGCTGGGAACAAGAGCAATTAAGAGGTGGTGCCATGTTCCTTACAACCTCTCAATCAGAGGCCTTGCTACCACCTTCAGGGTGGAACTGAGAACAAGAGCAATTAAGAGGTGGTGCCATGTTCCTTACAACCTCTCAGAGGCCTTGCTCCCACCTTGGGTCAGGTTGGACCTGGGAACAAGAGCAATTAAGAGGTGGTGCCATGTTCCTTACAACCTCCCAATCAGGGGCCTTGCTACCACCTTGCGTTAGGGTGGACCTGGGAACAAGAGCAATTCAGAGGTGGTGCCATGTTCCTTACAACCTCCCAATCAGGGGCCTTGCTACCACCTTGGGTCAGGGTGGAGCTGGGAACAAGAGCAATTAAGAGGTGGTGCCATGTTCCTTACAACCTCGCAATCAGAGGCCTTGCTACCACCTTGCGTCAGGGTGGACCTGGGAACAAGAGCAATTAAGAGGTGGTGCCATGTTCCTTACAACCACCCAATCAGAGGCCTTGTTAACAGGGTCAGGATGGAACTGAGAACAAGAACAATTAAGAGGTGGTGCCATGTTCCTTACAACCTCCCAATCAGAGGCCTTGCTACCACCTTGAGGGTGGACCTGGGAACAACAGCAATTAAGAGGTGGTGCCATGTTCCTTACAACCTCTCAATCAGAGGCCTTGCTACCAACTTGGGTCAGGGTGGAACTGAGAACAAGAGCAATTAAGAGGTGGTGCCATGTTCCTTACAACCTCCCAATCAGAGGCCTTGCTACCACCTTGCGTCAGAGTGGACCTGGTAACAAGTGCAATTAAGAGGTGGTGCCATGTTCCTTACAACCTCCCAATCACAGGCCTTGCTACCACCTTGGGTCAGGGTGGAGCTGGGAACAAGAGCAATTAAGAGGTGGTGCCATGTTCCTTACAACCTCCCAGTCAGAGGCCTTGCTACCACCTTCAGGGTGGAACTGAGAACAAGAGCAATTAAGAGGTGGTGCCATGTTCCTTACAACCTCTCAGAGGCCTTGCTCCCACCTTGGGTCAGGTTGGACCTGGGAACAAGAGCAATTAAGAGGTGGTGCCATGTTCCTTACATCCTCCCAATCAGGGGCCTTTTGCTACCACCTTGCGTCAGGGTGGACCTGGGAACAAGAGCAATTCAGAGGTGGTGCCATGTTCCTTACAACCTCCCAATTAGGGGCCTTGCTACCACCTTGGGTCAGGGTGGAACTGAGAACAAGAGCAATTAAGAGGTGGTGCCATGTTCCTTACAACCTCGCAATCAGAGGCCATGCTACCACCTTGGGTCAGGGTGGACCTGGGAACAAGAGCAATTAAGAGGTGGTGCCATGTTCCTTACAACCTCGCAATCAGAGGCCTTGCTACCACCTTGGGTCAGGGTGGACCTAGGAACAAGAGCAATTAAGAGGTGGTGCCATGTTCCTTACAACCTCCCAATCAGAGGCCTTGCTACCACCTTCGGTCAGGGTGGACATGGGAACAAGGGCAATTAAGAGGTGGTCCCATGTCCCTTACAACCTCTCAATCAGAGATCTTGCTACCACCTTGGGTCAGGATGGAACTGAGAACAAGAGTAATTAAGAGGTGGTGCCATGTTCCTTACAACCCAATCAGAGGCCTTGCTACCACATTGGGTCAGGGTGGACCTGGGAACAAGAGTAATTAAGCGGTGGTGCCATGTTCCTTACAACCTCTCAGAGGCCTTGCTCCCACCTTGGGTCAGGTTGGACCTGGGAACAAGAGCAATTAAGAGGTGGTGCCATGTTCCTTACAACCTCCCAGTCAGGGGCCTTGCTACCACCTTGCATCAGGGTGGACCTGGGAACAAGAGCAATTCAGAGGTGGTGCCATGTTCCTTACAACCTCCCAATCAGAGGCCTTACTACCACCTTGAGTCAGGGTGGAACTGAGAACAAGAGCAATTAAGAGGTGGTGCCATATTCCTTACAACCTCCCACTCAGAGGCCTTGCTCCCACCTTGGGTCAGGTTGGACCTGGGAACAAGAGCAATTAAGAGGTGGTGCCATGTTTCTTACAACCTCCCAATCAGGGGCCTTGCTACCACCTTGCGTCAGGGTGGACCTGGGAACAAGAGCAATTAAGAGGTGGTGCCATGTTCCTTACAACCCAATCAGAGGCCTTGCTACCACATTGGGTCAGGGTGGACCTGGGAACAAGAGCAATTAAGCGGTAGTGCCATGTTCCTTACAATCTCAGAGGCCTTGCTTCCACCTTGGGTCAGGTTGGACCTGGGAACAAGAGCAATTAAGAGGTGGTGCCATGTTCCTTACAACCTCCCAATCAGGGGCCTTGCTACCACCTTGCATCAGGGTGGACCTGGGAACAAGAGCAATTCAGAGGTGGTGCCATGTTCCTTACAACCTCCCAATCAGAGGCCTTGCTACCACCTTGAGTCAGGGTGGAACTGAGAACAAGAGCAATTAAGATGTGGTGCCATGTTCCTTACAACCTCCCAATCAGAGGCCTTGCTCCCACCTTGGGTCAGGGTGGACCTGGGAACAAGAGCAATTAAGAGGTGGTGCCATGTTCCTTACAACCTCCCAATCAGAGGCCTTGCTACCACCTTGGGTCAGGGTGGAACTGAGAACAAGAGCAATTAAGAGGTGGTGCCATGTTCCTTACAACCCAATCAGAGGCCTTGCTACCACATTGGGTCAGGATGGAACTGAGAATAAGAGCAATTAAGAGGTGGTGCCATGTTCCTTACAACCCAATCAGAGGCCTTGCTACCACATTGGGTCAGGTTGGACCTGGGAACAAGAGCAATTAAGAGGTGGTGCCATGTTCCTTACAACCTCCCAATCAGGGGCCTTGCTACCACCTTGCGTCAGTGTGGACCTGGGAACAAGAGCAATTCAGAGGTGGTGCCATGTTCCTTACAACCTCCCAATCAGAGGCCTTGCTACCACCTTGCATCAGGGTGGACCTGGGAACAAGAGCAATTCAGAGGTGGTGCCATGTTCCTTACAACCCAATCAGAGGCCTTGCTACCACATTGGGTCAGGGTGGACCTGGGAACAAGAGCAATTAAGTGGTGGTGCCATGTTCCTTACAACCTCTCAGAGGCCTTGCTTCCACCTTGGGTCAGGTTGGACCTAGGAACAAGAGCAATTAAGAGGTGGTGCCATGTTCCTTACAACCTCCCAATCAGAGGCCTTGCTACCACCTTGCGTCAGGCTGGACCTGGGAACAAGAGCAATTCAGAGGTGGTGCCATGTTCCTTACAACCTCCCAATCAGAGGCCTTGCTACCACCTTGAGTCAGGGTGGAACTGAGAACAAGAGCAATTAAGATGTGGTGCCATGTTCCTTACAACCTCCCAATCAGAGGCCTTGCTCCCACCTTGGGTCAGGGTGGACCTGGGAACAAGAGCAATTAAGAGGTGGTGCCATGTTCCTTACAACCTCCCAATCAGAGGCCTTGCTACCACCTTGGGTCAGGGTGGAACTGAGAACAAGAGCAATTAAGAGGTGGTGCCATGTTCCTTACAACCCAATCAGAGGCCTTGCTACCACATTGGGTCAGGATGGAACTGAGAATAAGAGCAATTAAGAGGTGGTGCCATGTTCCTTACAACCCAATCAGAGGCCTTGCTACCACATTGGGTCAGGTTGGACCTGGGAACAAGAGCAATTAAGAGGTGGTGCCATGTTCCTTACAACCTCCCAATCAGGGGCCTTGCTACCACCTTGCGTCAGTGTGGACCTGGGAACAAGAGCAATTCAGAGGTGGTGCCATGTTCCTTACAACCTCCCAATCAGAGGCCTTGCTACCACCTTGCATCAGGGTGGACCTGGGAACAAGAGCAATTCAGAGGTGGTGCCATGTTCCTTACAACCCAATCAGAGGCCTTGCTACCACATTGGGTCAGGGTGGACCTGGGAACAAGAGCAATTAAGTGGTGGTGCCATGTTCCTTACAACCTCTCAGAGGCCTTGCTTCCACCTTGGGTCAGGTTGGACCTAGGAACAAGAGCAATTAAGAGGTGGTGCCATGTTCCTTACAACCTCCCAATCAGAGGCCTTGCTACCACCTTGCGTCAGGCTGGACCTGGGAACAAGAGCAATTCAGAGGTGGTGCCGTGTTCCTTACAACCTCCCAATCAGAGGCCTTGCTACCACCTTGAGTCAGGGTGGAACTGAGAACAAGAGCAATTAAGAGGTGGTGCCATATTCCTTACAACCTCCCACTCAGAGGCCTTGCTCCCACCTTGGGTCAGGTTGGACCTGGGAACAAGAGCAATTAAGAGGTGGTGCCATGTTCCTTACAACCTCGCAATCAGAGGCCTTGCTACCACCTTGGGTCAGGGTGGACCTAGGAACAAGAGCAATTAAGAGGTGGTGCCATGTTCCTTACAACCTCGGAATCAGAGGCCTTGCTACCACCTTCGGTCAGGGTGGACATGGGAACACGGGCAATTAAGAGGTGGTCCCATGTCCCTTACAACCTCTCAATCAGAGATCTTGCTACCACCTTGGGTCAGGATGGAACTGAGAACAAGAGTAATTAAGAGGTGGTGCCATGTTCCTTACAACCCAATCAGAGGCCTTGCTACCACATTGGGTCAGGGTGGACCTGGGAACAAGAGTAATTAAGCGGTGGTGCCATGTTCCTTACAACCTCTCAGAGGCCTTGCTCCCACCTTGGGTCAGGTTGGACCTGGGAACAAGAGCAATTAAGAGGTGGTGCCATGTTCCTTACAACCTCCCAGTCAGGGGCCTTGCTACCACCTTGCATCAGGTTGGACCTGGGAACAAGAGCAATTCAGAGGTGGTGCCATGTTCCTTACAACCTCCCAATCAGAGGCCTTACTACCACCTTGAGTCAGGGTGGAACTGAGAACAAGAGCAATTAAGAGGTGGTGCCATATTCCTTACAACCTCCCACTCAGAGGCCTTGCTCCCACCTTGGGTCAGGTTGGACCTGGGAACAAGAGCAATTAAGAGGTGGTGCCATGTTTCTTACAACCTCCCAATCAGGGGCCTTGCTACCACCTTGCGTCAGGGTGGACCTGGGAACAAGAGCAATTAAGAGGTGGTGCCATGTTCCTTACAACCCAATCAGAGGCCTTGCTACCACATTGGGTCAGGGTGGACCTGGGAACAAGAGCAATTAAGCGGTAGTGCCATGTTCCTTACAATCTCAGAGGCCTTGCTTCCACCTTGGGTCAGGTTGGACCTGGGAACAAGAGCAATTAAGAGGTGGTGCCATGTTCCTTACAACCTCCCAATCAGGGGCCTTGCTACCACCTTGCATCAGGGTGGACCTGGGAACAAGAGCAATTCAGAGGTGGTGCCATGTTCCTTACAACCTCCCAATCAGAGGCCTTGCTACCACCTTGAGTCAGGGTGGAACTGAGAACAAGAGCAATTAAGAGGTGGTGCCATATTCCTTACAACCTCCCAATCAGAGGCCTTGCTCCCACCTTGGGTCAGGTTGGACCTGGGAACAAGAGCAATTAAGAGGTGGTGCCATGTTTCTTACAACCTCCCAATCAGGGGCCTTGCTACCACCTTGCGTCAGGGTGGACCTGGGAACAAGAGCAATTAAGAGGTGGTGCCATGTTCCTTACAACCCAATCAGAGGCCTTGCTACCACATTGGGTCAGGGTGGACCTGGGAACAAGAGCAATTAAGCGGTGGTGCCATGTTCCTTACAACCTCTCAGAGGCCTTGCTTCCACCTTGGGTCAGGTTGGACCTAGGAACAAGAGCAATTAAGATGTGGTGCCATGTTCCTTACAACCTCCCAATCAGAGGCCTTGCTCCCACCTTGGGTCAGGTTGGACCTGGGAACAAGAGCAATTAAGAGGTGGTGCCATGTTCCTTACAACCTCCCAATCAGAGGCCTTGCTACCACCTTGGGTCAGGGTGGAACTGAGAACAAGAGCAATTAAGAGGTGGTGCCATGTTCCTTACAACCCAATCAGAGGCCTTGCTACCACATTGGGTCAGGATGGAACTGAGAATAAGAGCAATTAAGAGGTGGTGCCATGTTCCTTACAACCCAATCAGAGGCCTTGCTACCACATTGGGTCAGGTTGGACCTGGGAACAAGAGCAATTAAGAGGTGGTGCCATGTTCCTTACAACCTCCCAATCAGGGGCCTTGCTACCACCTTGCGTCAGTGTGGACCTGGGAACAAGAGCAATTCAGAGGTGGTGCCATGTTCCTTACAACCTCCCAATCAGAGGCCTTGCTACCACCTTGCATCAGGGTGGACCTGGGAACAAGAGCAATTCAGAGGTGGTGCCATGTTCCTTACAACCCAATCAGAGGCCTTGCTACCACATTGGGTCAGGGTGGACCTGGGAACAAGAGCAATTAAGTGGTGGTGCCATGTTCCTTACAACCTCTCAGAGGCCTTGCTTCCACCTTGGGTCAGGTTGGACCTAGGAACAAGAGCAATTAAGAGGTGGTGCCATGTTCCTTACAACCTCCCAATCAGAGGCCTTGCTACCACCTTGCGTCAGGCTGGACCTGGGAACAAGAGCAATTAAGAGGTGGTGCCATGTTCCTTACAACCTCCCAATCAGGGGCCTTGCTACCACCTTCGGTCAGGGTGGACCTGGGAACAAGAGCAATTAAGAGGTGGTGCCATGTTCCTTACAACCTCTCAATCAGAGGCCTTGCTACCACCTTGGGTCAGGGTGGACCTGGGAACAACAGCAATTAAGAGGTGGTGCCATGTTCCTTACAACCTCCCAATCAGAGGCCTTGCTACCACCTTGGGTCAGGGTGGACCTGGGAACAAGAGCAATTAAGAGGTGGTGCCATGTTACTTACAACCTCCCAATCAGAGGCCTTGCTACCACCTTGAGTCAGGGTGGAACTGAGAACAAGAGCAATTAAGAGGTGGTGCCATGTTCCTTACAACCTCCCAATCAGAGGTCTTGCTACCACCTTGGGTCAGGTTGGACCTGGGAACAAGAGCAATTAAGAGGTGGTGACATGTTCCTTACAACCCAATCAGAGGCCTTGCTACCACATTGGGTCAGGGTGGACCTGGGAACAAGAGCAATTAAGAGGTGGTGCCATGTTCCTTACAACCTCCCAGTCAGGGGCCTTGCTACCACCTTGCATCAGGGTGGACCTGGGAACAAGAGCAATTATGAGGTGGTGCCATGTTCCTTACAACCTCCCAATCAGGGGCCTTGCTCCCACCTTGGGTCAGGTTGGACCTGGGAACAAGACCAATTAAGAGGTGGTGCCATGTTCCTTACAACCTCCCAATCAGGGGCCTTGATTACCAAGTTGCATCAGGGTGGACCAAGAGCAATTAAGCGGTGGTGCCATGTTCCTTACAACCTCTCAGAGACCTTGCTCCCACCTTGGGTCAGGTTGGACCTAGGAACAAGAGCAATTAAGAGGTGGTGCCATGTTCCTTACAACCTCCCAATCAGAGGCCTTGCTACCACCTTTGGGTCAGGGTGGACCTGGGAACAAGAGCAATTAAGAGGTGGTGCCATGTTCCTTACAACCTCCCAATCAGAGGCCTTGCTACCACCTTGAGTCAGGGTGGAACTGAGAACAAGAGCAATTAAGAGGTGGTGCCATGTTCCTTACAACCTCCCAATCAGAGGTCTTGCTACCACCTTCGGTCAGGTTGGACCTGGGAACAAGAGCAATTAAGAGGTGGTGACATGTTCCTTACAACCCAATCAGAGGCCTTGCTACCACATTGGGTCAGGGTGGACCTGGGAACAAGAGCAATTAAGAGGTGGTGCCATGTTCCTTACAACCCAATCAGAGGCCTTGCTTCCACCTTGGGTCAGGTTGGACCTAGGAACAAGAGCAATTAAGAGGTGGTGCCATGTTCCTTACAACCTCCCAATCAGAGGCCTTGCTACCACCTTGCGTCAGGCTGGACCTGGGAACAAGAGCAATTAAGAGGTGGTGCCATGTTCCTTACAACCTCCCAATCAGAGGTCTTGCTACCACCTTCGGTCAGGTTGGACCTGGGAACAAGAGCAATTAAGAGGTGGTGACATGTTCCTTACAACCCAATCAGAGGCCTTGCTACCACATTGGGTCAGGGTGGACCTGGGAACAAGAGCAATTAAGTGGTGGTGCCATGTTCCTTACAACCTCTCAGAGGCCTTGCTTCCACCTTGGGTCAGGTTGGACCTAGGAACAAGAGCAATTAAGAGGTGGTGCCATGTTCCTTACAACCTCCCAATCAGAGGCCTTGCTACCACCTTGCGTCAGGCTGGACCTGGGAACAAGAGCAATTAAGAGGTGGTGCCATGTTCCTTACAACCTCCCAATCAGGGGCCTTGCTACCACCTTCGGTCAGGGTGGACCTGGGAACAAGAGCAATTAAGAGGTGGTGCCATGTTCCTTACAACCTCTCAATCAGAGGCCTTGCTACCACCTTGGGTCAGGGTGGACCTGGGAACAACAGCAATTAAGAGGTGGTGCCATGTTCCTTACAACCTCCCAATCAGAGGCCTTGCTACCACCTTGGGTCAGGGTGGACCTGGGAACAAGAGCAATTAAGAGGTGGTGCCATGTTACTTACAACCTCCCAATCAGAGGCCTTGCTACCACCTTGAGTCAGGGTGGAACTGAGAACAAGAGCAATTAAGAGGTGGTGCCATGTTCCTTACAACCTCCCAATCAGAGGTCTTGCTACCACCTTGGGTCAGGTTGGACCTGGGAACAAGAGCAATTAAGAGGTGGTGACATGTTCCTTACAACCCAATCAGAGGCCTTGCTACCACATTGGGTCAGGGTGGACCTGGGAACAAGAGCAATTAAGAGGTGGTGCCATGTTCCTTACAACCTCCCAGTCAGGGGCCTTGCTACCACCTTGCATCAGGGTGGACCTGGGAACAAGAGCAATTATGAGGTGGTGCCATGTTCCTTACAACCTCCCAATCAGGGGCCTTGCTCCCACCTTGGGTCAGGTTGGACCTGGGAACAAGACCAATTAAGAGGTGGTGCCATGTTCCTTACAACCTCCCAATCAGGGGCCTTGATTACCAAGTTGCATCAGGGTGGACCAAGAGCAATTAAGCGGTGGTGCCATGTTCCTTACAACCTCTCAGAGACCTTGCTCCCACCTTGGGTCAGGTTGGACCTAGGAACAAGAGCAATTAAGAGGTGGTGCCATGTTCCTTACAACCTCCCAATCAGAGGCCTTGCTACCACCTTTGGGTCAGGGTGGACCTGGGAACAAGAGCAATTAAGAGGTGGTGCCATGTTCCTTACAACCTCCCAATCAGAGGCCTTGCTACCACCTTGAGTCAGGGTGGAACTGAGAACAAGAGCAATTAAGAGGTGGTGCCATGTTCCTTACAACCTCCCAATCAGAGGTCTTGCTACCACCTTCGGTCAGGTTGGACCTGGGAACAAGAGCAATTAAGAGGTGGTGACATGTTCCTTACAACCCAATCAGAGGCCTTGCTACCACATTGGGTCAGGGTGGACCTGGGAACAAGAGCAATTAAGAGGTGGTGCCATGTTCCTTACAACCCAATCAGAGGCCTTGCTACCACATTGGGTCAGGGTGGACCTGGGAACAAGAGCAAATACGCGGTGGTGCCATGTTCCTCACAACCTCTCAGAGGCCTTGCTCCCAACTTGGGTCAGGGTGGAACTGAGAACAAGAGCAATTATGAGGTGGTGCCATGTTCCTTACAACCTCCCAATCAGGAGCCTTGATTACCAAGTTGCATCAGGGTGGACCTGGGAACAAGAGCAATTAAGCGGTGGTGCCATGTTCCTTACAACCTCTCAGAGACCTTGCTTCCACCTTGGGTCAGGTTGGACCTAGGAACAAGAGCAATTAAGAGGTGGTGCCATGTTCCTTACAACCTCCCAATCAGAGGCCTTGCTACCACCTTGCGTCAGGGTGGACCTGGGAACAAGAGCAATTAAGAGGTGGTGCCATGTTCCTTACAACCTCCCAATCAGGGGCCTTGCTACCACCTTCGGTCAGGGTGGACCTGGGAACAAGAGCAATTAAGAGGTGGTGCCATGTTCCTTACAACCACCCAATCAGAGGCCTTGTTAACAGGGTCAGGATGGAACTGAGAACAAGAACAATTAAGAGGTGGTGCCATGTTCCTTACAACCTCCCAATCAGAGGCCTTGCTACCACCTTGAGGGTGGACCTGGGAACAACAGCAATTAAGAGGTGGTGCCATGTTCCTTACAACCTCCCAATCAGAGGCCTTGCTACCACCTTGAGTCTGGGTGGAACTGAGAACAAGAGCAATTAAGAGGTGGTGCCATGTTCCTTACAACCTCCCAATCAGAGGTCTTGCTACCACCTTCTGTCAGGTTGGACCTGGGAACAAGAGCAATTAAGAGGTGGTGACATGTTCCTTACAACCCAATCAGAGGCCTTGCTACCACATTGGGTCAGGGTGGACCTGGTAACAAGAGCAAATAAGCGGTGGTGCCATGTTCCTCACAACCTCTCAGAGGCCTTGCTCCCACCTTGGGTCAGGGTGGAACTGAGAACAAGAGCAATTATGAGGTGGTGCCATGTTCCTTACAACCTCCCAATCAGGGGCCTTGCTCCCACCTTGGGTCAGGTTGGACCTGGGCACAGGAGCAATTAAGAGGTGGTGCCATGTTCCTTAAAACCTCCCAATCAGGGGCCTTGCTTACCAAGTTGCATCAGGGTGGACCTGGGAACAAGAGCAATTAAGAGGTGGTGCCATGTTCCTTACAACCTCTCAATCAGAGGTCTTGCTACCACCTTGGTCAGGGTGGAACTGAGAACAAGAGCAATTGAGAGGTGGTGCCATGTTCCTTACAACCTCCCAATCAGAGGCCCTGCTACCACCTTGGGTCAAGGGTGGAACTGAGAACAAGAGCAATTAAGAGGTGGTGCCATGTTCCTTACAACCCAATCAGAGGCCTGGCTACCACCTTTGGTCAAGGTGGACCTGGGAACAAGAGCAATTAAGAGGTGGTGCCATGTTCCTTACAACCTCCCAATCAGAGGCCTTGCTACCACCTTGGGTCAGGGTGGACCTGGGAACAAGAGCAATTAAGAGGTGGTGCCATGTTCCTTACAACCTCCCAATCAGGGGCCTTGCTACCACCTTGCATCAGGGTGGACCTGGGAACAAGAGCAATTCAGAGGTGGTGCCATGTTCCTTACAACCTCCCAATCAGGGGCATTGCTACCACCTTGCATCAGGGTGGACCTGGGAACAAGAGCAATTCAGAGGTGGTGCCATGTTCCTTACAACCTCCCAATCAGAGGCCTTGCTACCACCTTGAGTCAGGGTGGAACTGAGAACAAGAGCAATTAAGAGGTGGTGCCATATTCCTTACAACCTCCCAATCAGAGGCCTTGCTCCCACCTTGGGTCAGGTTGGACCTGGGAACAAGAGCAATTAAGAGGTGGTGCCATGTTCCTTACAACCTCCCAATCAGGGGCCTTGCTACCACCCTGCGTCAGGGTGGACCTGGGAACAAGAGCAATTAAGAGGTGGTGCCATGTTCCGTACAACCTCTCAATCAGAGGTCTTGCTACCACCTTGGGTCAGGGTGGAACTGAGAACAAGAGCAATTATGAGGTGGTGCCATGTTGCTTACAACCTCCCAATCAGAGGCCTTGCTACCACCTTGGGTCAGGGTGGAACTGAGAACAAGAGCAATTAAGATGTGGTGCCATGTTCCTTACAACCCAATCAGAGGACTTGCTACCACATTGGGTCAGGGTGGACCTGGGAACAAGAGCAATTAAGAGGTGGTGCCATGTTCCTTACAACCTCCCAATCAGAGGCCTTGCTACCACCTTGAGTCAGGGTGGAACTGAGAACAAGAGCAATTAAGAGGTGGTGCCATGTTCCTTACAACCTCCCAATCAGAGGCCTTGCTACCACCTTGGGTCAGAGTGGAACTGAGAACTAGAGCAATTAAGAGGTGGTGCCATGTTCCTTACAACCTCCCAATCAGAGGCCTTGCTACCACCTTGGGTCAGAGTGGACCTGAGAACAAGAGCAATTAAGAGGTGGTGCCATGTTCCTTACAACCTTGCAATCAGAGGCCTTGCTACCACCTTGTGTCAGGGTGGACCTGGGAACAAGAGCATTTAAGAGGTGGTGCCATGTTCCTTAAAACCTCTCAATCAGAGGCCTTGCTACCACCTTGGGTCAGGGTGGAACTGAGAACAAGAGCAATTAAGAGGTGGTGCCATGTTCCTTACAACCTCCCAATCAGAGGCCTTGCTACCACCTTGGGTCAGGGTGGACCTGGGAACAAGAGCAATTAAGAGGTGGTGCCATGTTCCTTACAACCTCCCAATCAGAGGCCTTGCTACCACCTTGGGTCAGGGTGGACCTGGGAACAAGAGCAATTAAGAGGTGGTGCCATGTTCCTTACAACCTCCCAATCAGAGGCCTTGCTACCACCTTGGGTCAGGGTGGACCTGGGAACAAGAGCAATTAAGAGGTGGTGCCATGTTCCTTACAAACTCCCAATCAGAGGCCGTGCTGCCTGATGTAGTTTATCATCATACCTTCATCTTTGAAAGCAAAATTAATTGCTGATCCGGAAACTACATGAAGTACAGAGAAAATATAAATAAGGTTACTCAGTTAATATCTATTAAAAAAATACAAACAGGAGCCACATCATGGAAGTTCAAAAGTGAGATGCTAAATCAGGGTTGATAAAATGACAGATTTTTCTTTGAAAATCTTGAGATACACCCGGAACACTATACCAGATATGGAAGCAATATTCAACGCCTGGAAGAATTTATAAACGTGCAAGATGAATACTAGCAAGAAAAAAAGTATATTTACAGGGGAAAGATCCAAGGTACCATTTATATATATAGATAGTGTGGAGAAAATGCCAGGTGTTTTTGTCTTGCTACCTGTGGTGATATAGTGGTGTAGAGCTTAGTGGTTAAAATGAGTAGTTGATTTAACCACACCAAGAAGATTTATGAAGGATGGCAATGACGAATAAACACGGGTAATTTTAAGAAAACAAGATAAAGAATTTATTCAGGAATTTACACACATGATGTAGTGTCAGTAACTCGATTCAGAAAATAAATCAGAAGTCCATAGTTTCAATGAATTGTTATGAAGAGAAAATGTTCATACAACAGATTAAATGATCTGATGCAAAATAATATTATAAATTCTTAAAGTAAATTTAAGAGAGTTTGTTGCTCAAAAGTAGACAGAGCTTGATATATTTTTTTTAATCATATCACCCCAAGCAAGGCAGTCCACAGTCACTATAGCGCAGGGGGTTACATAGAGCGATTGGGTATAGGAAATGTCCGAGGGAGGGTGATAGACGAGTTAGGAGGTACGTAGGGATAGTGTTGGAGGGAATAGGTGCGAGTTAGTGTGTTAGGAGGTGTCTATTGACCTTACATTTAAACTCCTGGGGAAGCAATCATGCGAGAAAAGAAGCTGTTTAACTCAAATCAACAATTAGTTATTGAAGGAACCTACCTTTTTATCTGAAAGTCCATAAAAAAATGAACTATATCTCGCATTTTTTCTCTCCTGTAAATCTGACGAAGTCATGTAATTAACTGCAGAATGACGTTCTGCGTAGGCAACAAATTTCGGTCGATTTCCTTCCTTTACTGAAACTTCCGGCCATTTACTTCCTGTAATGAAAGTAATACACGTAGAAATACAATAGCATATTACTTTCATTACAGGAAGTAAATAGCCAGAAGTTTCAGTAAAGGAAGAAAATCGATCGAAAATAGACCGACATTTGTTGTCCTATGCAGAAAGTCATTCAGCAGTTAATTACATGATTGCATTATAGCCACGGGAGACAAAATGTAGTTTCTTTTTTTATGGACGATCAGATCAAAAGAGGTAGGTTTCTTCAATAACTAATTGTTGATTTGAGTTCAGCATATACATTTGCACAGAAATAATGCTATTTTGGATAAATTTGAAGGTGGAAAAGCCTTCGGGACCTAAAACGAAAATTTACCATCAGAACTTCAACGCTGGCCATGAGGAAGTGAAACGAAACCTTCCACGTGACTTTAGATACCATTCTCTTATTAATTATTCTTCTAATCTTCTTTTAATTTTATATCAAATAGAATGTCGCATAGGCTCACAAATATATTTTTGATTCTTCTTGGCCAGAAGGCTAATTTCTGTGAATGCAAGGTTTTCATTGTTCCAAAAACAATCTCACATGGTTTCATGAATTCCTTTCCATTTTCTTCCCCAGTCTTTTGAATTTGAAGAGAGTGGGTGAAGAGAGTTATTATTTCATACTCACTACAGGGAAAATTTTGCTTATTTTTAATTTTGGTATTTCTCTATGAAATTATTTTGAGAAACTGTTTTTTTTTTCTTTACTCATAACTTCTTGCCTTGACATTCATTTTATAAAGTCAATAGATTTAATCAAATACCTACCAAGTCCTGCTTGGTACATGCCTCTGGACAGTTGAGTACGATGAACATTTTGGCATTGGAGAAAAAAAAATTGAACTTGCACAGTGTTAGAATGAATAAAACACATTCCAAGGGAATTAGCCCTTTCCTGTTCCCAAACAGAGTACCTCCGTTTTCACCTCTGAAAGTGGGTACACACGAGTCACGTGATCAACGGCACATTCAGACGTGGGACGCATGAGGGAACAGACTTGGAATATGGCTGTCAATGGTTAAAGAACGCATGTATGTTCTTCTGCCCTAATGGTTGTGACACACAACCTGATAACTTGGGACTGATACTGCATGTACATATTTTGTAATCTTTCTCCATGTAAAATAAATGTATCTTCCAGTTAACCGTGAGTAGACATCTACTTTTCTTTCGTTCCATGCATTTTCACCACATGCTGTGCACACACACACACATATTCGTCCATGGACCATGAATCATACTATAAGTTAAGGCATTTTAGTTAGACAAAAACCCCATTCATAACACACAGGAAAATAATAAAATAAAAGAAGAAAGCAGATAAATTGTAATCATAAATTTCCCAATCTGCTCCGATGAACTTAGCTCACTGGTACCACCTATATATGAATTTCCTCAAGTCACAAGATTAGTAACTAGGTCCCACCCTTTTACTGTGAAACTAATAAATTGTAAACACAAATTCTACTCCAGCAGCATTATTTCTCGCACTTCCCATCTGTGGAATTCTCTTCCACATACTTACTTTCTCGACAGCTATAATCTCCAAGAATTTAAATGTAAAGTCAATAGTCATCTCCTGTTTCACTAACTTACATCCTCTCTCTCATGGTTTTTCTTCATCCACCCCACTTTCATCAGTATTCTCTTCCTTTTCCTACTCTCTTCCTGACACCCCTGAAACCTCTCACTCCTTCTTATAACATTTCTCCTATGTAACCCCCTGCACAACAGTGGCAGTAAAATGCCTTGCTTGGGGCGACACGATTATAAAAAAAAAAATTATATAATTTACATTGTTTGAACAATTGTTCCCATTTTTATTGTCATATTCACTGGCTTTCTTCATCCCATATACGTTTAAATTTCTAACCAAAACTTTTTAACTGAGGTAGATTGTTCTCGTTCCTCATGCCATGCCTTTTCTGCATATCTCAGTTTCAGTCATTTCTCTTTAGTAACTCAACTCCCCAAGTTTTTGTTTCCTCCTGTGGCCATCTATTGAACTCAAGACTTTGGATAATTTGAACCAACTCTTTTATCCACTGGCCCATGTGTCCTTGGGGTATTAATTTTTGAACTAATAAAGTTAGGAATATGTCAATGAAGATGGAGACAACAGTCTATACAATAATAAATAGAGTAAATAGTTAAAATACCTTGTCTCAGAAATATAGACAAATAATTCTCATGTATTTAATATCTGGTTCAGTGAAATTGTGAAAAAATTCAACTTGATTTTTTTATTTTGCTGTCTTTAAATAATGACCCGAATTCTTACTAATAACTTTTATTACTGTTATGGTGCCCTTCTACAAAGAATGGACTCTTCCTCTTGTTATATATAATTACCTGTGTGACTTCTGGAAGACAGATAGTAGGCAGTTAATTCTGCAGTTAATGCCAGCTACTAGTCAGGCAATAAGCAGCGTAAATGTACCATTCGAATTTACTTATTTCTATTTACTTATTACTAACATTTACTTTGTGTATGTGTTCTTGTTATTCTAATACACTGTTTTGAACCTACCTTCAGTGTTCTATGTCTTACTTCTGCCCAAACCTGTCACTACAACTTTGCGGCAAAGTTTGACCAAAACAACTCCACAACAATGACAATATTTGATTAAAATTAAGTTAAAAT
This sequence comes from Ascarosepion bandense, assembly GCA_037127315.1. NCBI lineage: Eukaryota > Metazoa > Mollusca > Cephalopoda > Sepiida > Sepiidae > Ascarosepion > Ascarosepion bandense. The sequence continues at coordinate 7,140,672 of JBBBDQ010000828.1, forward strand.
TTTACAGTGAAACCGATAAAATGCAACCGCAACTTCTACTCCAACAGTTTCTTTCCTCGCACTTCCTGACTGTGGAATTCCCTTCCACACGATTGCTTCCCCGACAGCTACAATTTCCAGGAGTTTAAATGTCAGGTCAATAGACACCTCCTAACACACTAGCCTGCTCCCATTCTATCAAACACTCTTCCCATCTGCCCAACCCTCATCCTCGCTATCCTTACTCATCTGTCACCTTCCTCCTGACATTCCCTATGTCTAACCACTCTTTCTCTTTACCTTCCCCTATGTAGCCCCATGCGCAATAGTGGCAGTGGAATGCCTTGCTTGGGGTGAAATGATTAAAAAAAAAAAATTTACTGATGCAATAGGGGGATTTTCACATGTATTTTGTGGTCATGAAAATCACTACGAGCTTATTTATTCCTGAAATATTATGATACATTGGAAAACCCAAATAGGTAAACATTTAAATTTTCATGGGTGCTTCTAAGGAATTATTAATGTACTAAGCACAGCTGTGAAAACTGTAGACTGACGTAATGAATTTAGCAAGCGATGAATGAACAGAAAAAGAAAAGTATAATCCAATTTATCTAAGTAAATTTGGATAACTATCCAGATGATAAATGGATACTTCATTGGCTAATTTCTAAAACAAGAACTAACAGACAAGTTAAGTTTTGGAAGTCTAGTAATGTCACTCTATTCAGAAGCTATATGTAATATGCAAAATAGTGATTTTTTTTCTTACGAAATAAATCCTGAAATACTAAATGTTACGGATTGAAAGAACAACCAGACTGGCAACTGGGTCTCACCCATTCACAGTTAGATCAACCAAATGCAGTCAACAGTTCTGCTCCTGCAGCTTCTTTTCCCGCACTTCTGTTATTAATTAGAGGTTTCTAAAAAAATACCTGGTTTATTTTTCATTCTATAATGCATTAATGTGCTCCATGGGCCCAATTTATACCAGCGTAAGAAAAAGCATACAGGGGCTGAATTTATACACAAATCAAAAAGGCAGATATGGCCCAATTTACACTTGAGTCAAAAAAAAAAAATAACTTAGACCCAATTTCTAATAGAATAAAAAATAGCACACATGGGTTCAGTTTATATTAGAATAAGTCACTGGTGCCTCTGCAACAGGTGTTTACTCATGCAACCAGACTGGCAACTGGGTCTCACCCATTCACAGTTAGATCAACCAAATGCAGACGACAATTCTGCTCCTGCAGCTTCTTTTCTCGCACTTCCTGCCTGTGGAACTCGCTTCCTTATTCTTGCTTTCCTGACGGCTACAACCTTCAGGAATTTAAATGCAAGGTCATACTCATCTCTTAACTACTTGACGCACTGTCCTGTAGATCCTTTCCTTTCTCTCGCCTTCGCAACTGTCATCACACCTGTATTCCCATCCTTCTCTTGCTCCTTTTTAACTGGTTCGTCCTTCTCCTCATTCTCCTCTAATCCGTTTACTCATATGTAGCCCCCTGCACATCAGTGGTGTTCCCACCTTGCTCGAGGTGATATGATTTAAAAAAAAATTAAAAAAAGGGATCTGGAGTATGAGCAAACTAGCTGACTGACTTTCTTTCTTTCTTTGTCTCTCTTGCTATCTCCCTCTCTCCCTCTTCTCTTCTCTCTTTTGATCTTTCTCTCTCTTTCTCTTTCTCTATCTTTTCTATCTTTTATCTCCTCTTTCATTCTTTCTTTTTTTCTTTCTATCTTTCTTTCTTTCTTTGAGGAAATGGAGAAATGCGTGATATGATTTAAAAAAAAATTTAAAAAAGGGATCTGGAGTATGAGCAAACTAGCTGACTGACTTTCTTTCTTTCTTTGTCTCTCTTGCTATCTCCCTCTCTCCCTCTTCTCTTCTCTCTTTTGATCTTTCTCTCTCTTTCTCTTTCTCTATCTTTTCTATCTTTTATCTCCTCTTTCATTCTTTCTTTTTTTCTTTCTATCTTTCTTTCTTTCTTTGAGGAAATGGAGAAATGTGTTCATTATATGCACTTACATGAAAATCAGTCAGTTAAATGCTATACGTGATACACGCTTTGGGTGATCATGTCTCAAAAGAGACATGACTGACTGGGCAGAAGATCATCCCGCAGTAGGTGGCTATTGCTTTCTGCGGTAGACTGGTTGCTAGCCAAGGTTATAGAACCCATCTGTCCTGTTATTTAACCCATAACTGGAGGGAAGATACGGATTAATACCTTTCCCAAGGGTATTTGCGCATAAGTGAATGCAGCAAATTCAACTGGAATTCGAACTTGGCTCCTCAATTTCTTGTCCTGAGCTGATATCCACCACACTATAATATATTTGCAATATAATTGATTCTGACTTGACTGAGTGAGCAGAAGATTTTCCTGTAGTAAGTTTCATTGCTTTCTGTGGTAGACTGATGCTAATAGAACCCAATCTGTTCTGCTATCTAACCCATAGCTGGAGAGAGAATAGATGGATTAATGCCTTTCTCAAGAGTATTTGTGCAAAAGTTAATGCATCATATTTAACTGGAATTCGAACTCGTCTCTCCAATTTCTCATTCCAAGCTGATCTCCACTGCACCAGAATGCACTTAAACACAAAACTTTACTGCCTCCCATAAGCATGGACCAAGCGATTCCCCCTGAGAGTAATACATTGCGCCTCCTCGGCCTTACCTTCTCTTCTCATCTCAAATGGAACCACTACATCGAGTCCATAGCTAAATCCACTGCTAAGAAGGTTGGGTCACTGTGTCGAGCCAGGATGTTTTTTTCCCCTGAATCCATCCTGCATATATACAAGTCAACCATTCGTCTGTGCATGGAGTACTGCTGCCACTGCTGTTCACCTCAGTGTTCTCAACAGGCTCCAAAGGTGAATCAGTAATGTGATAGGTACTGACTTGGCGGCTTGACTACAGCCACTTCCCCACCGTCGAAATGTGGCCTGTTCTATAAATACTTTCATGGCTTCTGCTCTGACGAACTTAAGTCACTAGTGCCTCCTCAACAGGTGCTTACTCGTGCAACCAGATTGGCAACTGGGTCCCACCCATTCACAGTTAGGTTAGCCAAATGCAGACAACAATTCTACTCCTGCAGCTTCTTCTCTCGCACTTCCCGCCTGTGGAACTCGCTCCCATATTCTTGCTTTCCTAATTGCTACAACCTCCAGAAATTTAAATGCAATGTCAATACTCATCTATTAACCACTTGACTCTAGCTCTTTCCCCACCCCGTATATCCTTCCCTTTCTCCCCACCTTTGAAACTGTCATCACACTTGCATTCTTAGCTTTCTATTGCTTACTTTCTAACTGGTTTGTCTTCCTCTTCACTCTCTTCTAATTGATCTTTTTACACTTATGTAGCCCCCTGCACATCAGTGACATTTCCGCCTTGCTCGGGGTGAAATGATTAAAAAAAAAAACACTGTTTATAATTATAAAATATAACTCATCCTGTTGATCCCTGATCATAAGACTTGAGCATTTGGCATTTTTTAATATATATTTTAAATTTTATTTAACTTCGATGTTGTATTGAGCTTCCTTACTGAACATTTTATAAAAGTGAGCAGTTAGTATTTTTGATTATATGTTTCTATGTTCTACTGGACTACTATCGATAGCAGAAACAAACCACCAAAAATTATATGGAAGATATTGTCTAAAGCTGAGATTTACAGCAGAATTAGGGAAAGGTGTAATTCATGTCTAATGGTCCACTTACGAATCTCACAGAGAATGGTTGCTAAACTGTTAAATCAGATGAGAGAACTAATGGGCTTTTGTAGGCAGAAAACCAAATATCTAATTGAATACATGCATCTAGGGTAATGAATAATTGCCATCACTGGCTTATATAAAGTGGATTAAAGTAACTAATGGTTCCATTTCAGGGCTGCCCGACAATTGCGCTATGATGCATGAAAATCAGAGTAGCAGAAATTTATATTTAATTCTCTGCCAATTTGGCTTTCAGCTATCAATTTATTTTATATCTTAAGCTTTTGGCTTATAGCATACAGCAAATATATATATATATATTGTCCTACATCAATGGCACAACTTGGAGCTTCATACATTATGCAATCATCAGGTGCATATTACAAACTGACAGTTTAAAATTAAGCCCTGTTTTATTAACACCTGAATAATAATATTATACATGTGTGTACCCTCATAAGTATATTTATTAATATAGGTAACTATATATATATATATAGTTACCTAAATTAATAAATATACTAAAGGTGAGGATGTGCATTGAGGTACAGTGGATATCGGCTCGGAACGAGAAACCGGGGAGCCGAGTTCGAATTCCAGCTGAATCCATTGTATTCACTTACGCGCAAATACCCTTGGGAAAGGTATTAATCCGTCTCTTCCTTCCAGTTATGGGTTAAATAACAGGACAGATTGGGTTCTATAGCCTTGGTCGGCAACCAGTCTACCGCAGAAAGCAATGGCAACCTACTGCGGGATAATCTTCTGCCCAGTCAGTCATGTCTCTTTCGAGACATGATCGCCCAAGCGTGTATCACGTATGGCACCTAAACTGACTAAAGGTGTCTCAAACAAAAGCTTCTATGCATTGTTCATCCTGAGTGTGAGAAATTCTTCTTTTGCTGGATAGTCCTCATCAGGAATGATATCTTCACTCACAAGATATGAATTTCTTACCCATTCATTGTTGGAATTCTTCAAGTTTGAAAAGTACTTACGTAAGTTTTCCAAGAGGGGTAGGGGGAATTCTTCCTGATGCTCACTATCAATTTCCTTTTTGTTTCCATCATTTCCAAAACCTCATCATTGCTCACATGCTCGATCCATGATATTCGCAGCATCCTTCTGTAGAACCACATTTCAGTTGCTTCAAGTTTTTCCTTCATCTTTGATGGTATTGTCCAGCATTCACTGTCATATTGAATGATAGACAGCACGTAGCAATCCAGTACTCTCTTCCTAGGTTCTAGCAAAATTATCCTGTTTCTTAATACCTTACTCAACTTCTGGAATGCTTTGCCATGCCAATTCGACTTCGGATCTGTGTCGCACTTTCCGGCTTCTGTTATAATGCTTCCCAGATATTTAAATTTTTGTACCTGCTTGATTCTGGTATTATCGACCTGTATTTGGCATTTTGGGCTGCCCTTTTTACTGATGACCATGCATTCAGTTTTCGTACAGTTTATTTCTAGTCCTTTCTTGCTACTTTCTGTAAGAGGTCTTGTAGTTTCCTTTCTGTGTCTGCTATCAGCACTGTATCATCTGCATACCTTAGGTTGTTTAAATTGTGGCCTCCAATTATGAATCCAGTGCTATCAATACAAGTTGTATGAACAGATAGTTAATGTGGGAGCTACCACACCTGGTCTGCTAGCATGTCCTCGAGGTTGTGTTCTATTCAGCTCTATGAAAATGAAATCTACTTTTTTGTTCGTTAATGTAATGTTATATACTGAGTAAGGTTCATGCAATGAGGAAGGATAGCTTGGAGAACCTGATACTGACTGGCCAGATAGAAGGAAAGAGAGACAGAGGAAGGCAGCGGATAACATATTTGCAGGGCCTGATCAGGTGGATGACGGAACAGGGGTTGCCAGGAGTAACAGGAGCAAACATACTAAGAGCCACAATGGATAGGGAGACGTGGAGAACCATGATCGCCTACGTCCAGAAGTGACAGGGCACATAGAAGAAGAAGAAGGTTACAAGAGTGAAAAAGGAAAACGAGAAAGTATTGCTTGTGAGGTTGAGCAAAAAGGTGACAAGATATCTTAAAGAAAAGAGTGCTGGACTGCTATGTGATATAAGATTTCCAGTATGGCAGCAAATGTTGGGTGATCTCTTCATAGACAAAGAAGAGGCTTCATGCAGCAGAAATGTGATTCTACAGAAGGATGCTGAGGATACCATGGACCATATACATGAGCAACGACCAGGTGTTAGAGAGAATGCAAATGAGTAGAAATCTCATGCTTAACATCAGGAAGAGACAGACAGGGTTGCTGGGACATGTAATGAGGAAGGAGGGTTTAGAGAATCTGATACTCACAGTTCAGATAGAGGGAAAGAGAGACAGGGGAAAGCAGCTCAAGAAATATTTGATAAGCTTAAATGAATGGATGATGGAGCAGGGTTTTGGAGAGATACCAAGAGGAAAAATATTAAGAGCGACAAGAGACAGGGGCATATAGAAGTTTGTGATGATCTACATCCTGAAGGGATGCTGTGCATGAAGAAGAAGTATTGGCAGTATGATATATCAGGTCCTAATTTTATCAATCCATCAGAAAATTTGAATTGAGAAAACTTAAATTTTCATGTGTTTCTCTAGTTATACAGTGTCTCAATAAAATTGCTATACAATTACTTACAATAGCAATTAAAAGAAAGCAATTAATCAACAGTCCAGAAATTTACTATTAAAATGGTTCTGGTTAACTCTGGTTAATAGCAATAAAATGATATGGTAAACAATAGCGTTATAATCATTTCACCTCAAGCAAGGTAGAACTGCCACTGGCGCACAGGGGATTACAAAGAGAGAAAAAGCAAGGAATAGGGGATACCAAAGAAAGGATTGGTTGATAATGGGATTTAAGAAGTATGTGCACTTTGGGGCAGTGGATATCAGCTCGGAATGAGAAATCCGGGAGCCGAGTTTGAATTCCAGTCAAATTCAATGCACGCACTTACGCACAAATACCCTTGGGAAAGGTATTAGTCCATCTCTTCCTTCCAGTTATGGGTTAAATAACAGGACAGATTGGATTCTATAACCTTGGCTAGCAACCAGTCTACCACAGAAAGCAATGGCAGCCTACTGCGGGAAAATATTCTGCCCAGTCAGTCGTGTCTCTTTCGAGACATGATCACCGAAGCGTGTTTCATGTATGGCACTTAACTGACTGAGCAGATTTAGGGAGGTAGAAAATGGCAACTGATGTTGCATTTGTACTCTTGCAGATTGTATCTTTCAGGGAAGTAAGTATATGAAAGGGAGTTCCACAAACAGAAAGTGAGACAAAAGAAACTGTTGGAGTAGAAGAGATTACATTTGACATTAAAATGGTGGTACCTTGATGGCAATCTAGTAGCATAAATTCATGCAGTTGAGACACCAGGGGAAGATCATCAGAGAAAAGGCTGTGAAAATATTTGGAAAAAGGACAGAAGCAAGTCACATCCTGTCAGTGAGAAAGTGACTGAAAGTGGGCTGTTAAGTCAGGATCAACAGGTTGCTCCTTTGGATTTTGTCGAAAACCTCAATATAAATAGCAGGAGTACCTGACCAGATATGTCAAAATGTATTCAATGCATGGAGGAATGGTAGATTTATAAAAGTGCAAAATGGATTCTGACAAGAAAAGATTTCTATCCCAACAAAATAACCCAACCTTCCTTGCAGAAGATGCAGCTGTACATTTGATGTAGTCATTCTACTTGAAGTTAGTTGAGAGTGAAGTCTCTTTATGGGTGAGGGAAGCAAACTAGAAGCTGGTAAGGGTCAGTTGTGTACAGGCCTGCCGTTAAAGCTTCTGTTAAGTTGGTTGACTAAAGGGTCACCGATGAACTCTATGATCAGCCTGCATTCTGCCATTAGTGTTGCAGAGCAAACCTTTTTCAATTGATTTAATCCTTTCTTCACATTTTTCTTTAATACCTTCAGTGGCATTTTCTGTAGCTTCCTCTCTTTGACTGCTACCAACACTGTATCATGTGCATATCTTATGTTGTAGTAACAACTTATAAAAAAATATCTGTGGTTTCAAATATTTTGACCTAAAGTAGCTCACCTTAAATTTTAAACCTTGAAACGGCAGTGTCAGTTTTATGGGTCTTATAAGCAAACCTGAAGAATCAGCCAGACTGACATTTACTCTGACATCATAATCTACCAATACTTCTTTTTTTTTAATGTTTCCCTCTTGAGCAAAAAGCTAAAGTTGCTAAGACACAAGCATTTACCGAGTGTAAAACATTATAAAAGAGAGAGAAAGAACAATAAAAGAATATGATTCAGTGACAATGTTTTAGAGAATAGGACAAAATGAAAAAATATTAAAGCGAGAGAAAAATAAAACAACAGGAATTAAGGAAATAATGACTGTCACTTTATTTAAATTTCATGGAGATCAAAAGATTTTTTTGAGATCTGCAATATAATCGATCCTGACTTGGCATCTCGCCTTCAGTTACTTTCTCACTGACATGATGTGACTTCCCTCTATTTTTTCTACAAGCATTTCCATGGCAACTGGTTCCTCGACCTCATGTACTTACTCGTGCTACTAAACTGGCACCTAGCTCCCACCCTTTTACTGTTGAAATAGTTAAATATAACAGTCCCTTCTACTCTAATAGATTCTTTTCTCGCACTTCCAATATGTGGAACTCCTCATTTTTTGCTTTTGCATTTAAATTTTTAAAGATGAAATTTGAATGGAATGCAATAGTGTGGAAGAGAGTTCTACAAGTGAGAAGTATAGAAGAAGAAACTATTAGCATAGAACTTACGGTTACATCCAGCCATTTAAACTGTAAAATGATGAAACCGAGCTGCAAATTTAAAAATGTAATTAAATTCATAAAGTCTGGGTACCATGGAGAAAAATTCAGAAGAACAATTACCATGAAAGTATTTATAGAAAAGGCACAAAGAAGCTACATGATGGTGATAGGGAAAGTGACTGACACTTGGATGCCAGATCAAAAACAATAACATTGCAGATTTTTCTTTGTATTCTATCAAAAATGTATAAATACATAGCAGAAGCACAAAATTAGATGTGGCAGCAATATTCAGTGCTAAGTGCCATAGAGAAAATTTCAGGAGAGCAATTACCATGAAAGTATTTATAGAAAAGGTACAAGAAAACTACATTATGGTGATGGGAAAGTGATTGAAGCTGAGATGCCAGGTCAGAACCAATAAAGTTACTGATTCTTCTTTATATTTTATCTCAGTCAGTCAGTTAAGTGTTATACAGGATACACACTTGGGCGACCATGTCTCTTTTGATCCATGCCTGACTAAGAAGATTATCCTGCAGTATGTTGCGATTTCTTTCTGTGGTAGACTGGTTACCAACTAAGGATATAGAACCCAATCTATCCTGCTATTTAACCCATAGCTAGAGGGAGAAGAGATGGATTCATACCTTTCCCAAGGGTATTTGAGCATAAGTGAATGCAATGAATTAAAATGGAATTTGAACGCAGCTTCCGGATTTCTCGTTCTAGTTCGATATCCATTGCACCACAATGATTTTTCCTTGGATTTTATCTAGAATCTCGAAATATGCAGATATTTAGACTTCCAGTACATTTTTTTAAAATTTCCCTCAATAAGGGGCTAAAGCCACTAAGATACAAGTGTAAGAGAATCTGACAAAAAATATTAAAGAGGGAGGACAATAAAAGATGATGATTCAAAGAGACAGATGACAATTGAGAATGCATTTAAAGTTTTGAAGATGAAAATTGAGTAGGAAGCAAAAGTCCAGAAGAGGGTCCCACAAGCAAGAAGCGGGTGGAAAAGAAAATGTTAGCATAAAACTTGCTGTCATTTCGAGCCAATTCAACTGTAAAATGATGAGACCTTGCCACTAGTCTAGTCAGTCAGTTAAGTGCCATACGTGAAACATGCTTGGGCGATCATGTCTCAAAAGAGACATGATTGACTGGGCAGAAGATTATCCCGCAGTAGGTTGCCATTGCTTTCTGCGGTAGACTGGTGAATTATATTATTCTATTAATAAGTAGTAATTAGTGGGGGATCAGTTTATTACTTCCTGACGATAGAAAACCGATCACCCACTTTATGCCCAGTAGAAGCCTTAATCATGTTTCTGTTATATTCAGTCAGTCAGTTAAGTGCCATACGTGATACACGCTTGGGCGATCATGTCTCAAAAGAGACATGATTGACTGGGCAGAATATTATCCCGCAGTAGGTTGCCATTGCTTTCTGTCTAGTACTGTGCTTAATTTCATAAAGTCAATGTACAAAGGAGGTAAGCTGATCAGAAGAATTATCATGAAAATAATTATAGAAAATATGCAGGGAAGCTGTATTACCCTGGGTAGAAATTGACTGAAGGCGAAATGCCAAAACTGATAACATTGTAGATTCTTCTTTGAATTTGGAGATGGCATCAAATAAAGAAAACAATAATGCTGAGCTGCAAAACGTTATTCAATATTATTACGGCTTTTCTTAAACTTCCTTTTTTTTTGACGTTATGAAAAATGTCAAAACATCACGTTCATCCAGACAGTGCTATAGAAAATTTTTTCTCTTTGGACAACTTTGTAAAATATCAAATGATTTTCAACTCTGATACCAAGACATTAAAATACTTCAATAAAAAGTGTATGTATGTGTGTATGTGTATTATATATATATATATATATATCTCCAAGTGAGTATAGACTGAGGAGAGAAAAAAGAAAAATTTTTTTCCGTCCAAAACATTAATTTAAAACAGTGCTCGATATATGATGTATAGAGCTGTGAATATTTATTATAAATTGTTTAAGAACATGTACATAATTTCTTCTATATATGTCCATTTCTCCCGATGATGTGTTTGAATCCAAACACTGAAACAGCCATATGATTGTAGAGAAGAGGACATATATAGAAGAAATTATGTACATGTTCTAAAACATAATTTATAATATATATATATATATATATATATATTGGGCGCATATAATAATATGCGCTAAAAAGTCTGCCTACTTCTACCGAATGCCCATAGCCCAGGGGTAGTGTCGCCAACTGATGCCATTTCAGTCAGGTTTCAATCCCGGGTAAAAAAGCAATCGGTGTCTAACCGTACTGATGAGCTGTGATACAGCAAAACAGATCTGTCTGCGGATGACAATATATATATATATATATATATATATATATAACTATTGCTAATCAGTTTTTTGGTCATAATTAACTTAGACCAGTTATATTAAAAAGTGCTCAGTACATATATATTGTAGAGCTTATGAATATTTTTCATTTGAGAACAGGTTATTTTTGCAACCTAGGTTTCAACATTTTGGTATCTTCAGGCGGTTTATAATAACTGATTTTCCAGTGTTTTCAAATGTACAACAGATATTTTTACAAATGTGCAACTGGGGTTTTTAAACAACCAAAAATTTCGAAATTAGGGACGAGTTACTTAAGGATCTTAAAACACCTTCATCCTGGGTTATATGATCCTAAGATGTATTTACATCTAGACATTACTTCTGATCTTTTGTTCAGTAATATTTTTTTGTTCTGGAAATGATATTATGGCTAACTTTTCTTCTTGGCACAATCTGCAGACATCACCACCGCTGTAAGGTTTGGCTTTTTTTTATTATACTCCATGTTATATTAAGGTCTTTTCCATTTTTCATTTTTTAATTTCCACATCTAGTTAACTAGTTTGGTACAATTTTTAAGGTTTACAGCTTGAATGTAGATTTGTGATTATTCCATCTGTTTTTAAAAATACATTTTGTAAATCCCAAATGTGCAACTGGGTTTTTTAAACAACCAAAAATTTCAAAATTAGGGACGAGTTACTTAAGGATCTTAAAACACCTTCATCCAGGCTTGTATGATCCTAAGATGTATTTTTTGGTGTGATTACATGTGGACATTATTTCTGATCTTTCATTTAATATTTTTTTGCTCTAGAAACAATATTATAGCTAACTTTTCTTTTTGTATAATCTGCAGACATCATTATTGTTGTAAGGTTTGCCTTTTTTTATTATACTCCATGTTATGTCAGGGTCTTTTCATTTTGTTTTTTAATTTCCATAACTAGTTAGCTAGTTTGGTACAATTTTTAAGGTCTTCCAGCTTTAATGTAGATATGTGATTATTCCATCTGTTTTTAAAAATACATTTTGTAGATCCCAAATGTGTTTTTCTTTGTCCATCTGTATCATGTACCTCTGCTTTGTAAATAACCCTTGTTGTTTTTTAAAGCCCATCAAGTGGGTATTTGTTTTTTTGTCCCTACAGTTACATTCTTTATTATGTTGCACATCATTTTTTAAGTTTCTGGCATTTTGTTTTTTTATGTAATTTTCTAAATTACTAGTAAAGCTATAAGTTAATTGAATTTGTATTGAATATTTTTTTTGGGGGGGAAGTGAATATTTATTAATTTAAAAATATTTGCCCTATTTTGGATCTTACTTCTAAGTTAAATGATGGGTTGAACCAAATAATGCAACATAATACCATTAATAATGAATGTAACTGTAGTGAGAAAAACAAAATCCCACTTGACTTTGTTAAACCTTGATATGGGGATGTCTTACATGAGAGTGAAAGAATTTACAAGATAGTGGTTGTAGCTGTAGGTAGACAGATCCAAATATGTTTCAATATGAATTTTTATAAAAGTTGGTGATATGATAAAGTTATGATATGACATGATAAAGTTATGATATGATATGATAAAGTTCATTAAAGAGTCCTGTTAATGTGAGCAATGATGAGGTTTTGGAGAAAATGCAAATGAAAAGGTAATTTATACTTGGCATCAGGAAGAGACAGCAGAGGTTTTTTGGACACGTAATGTGGAAGAAGGGCTTAGAAAACATGATACTCACAGTATGGGTAGAGGAAAAGAAATACAGGAGAAAGCAATGCCAGACCTACTTGACAGGCTTTAGAGAGTAGATAGGGGAGCGGAGTTTGGGAAGGGTAGCAATAGAAGGGGTGTTAGGAGCTAGCAAGATGTGAAAGACTATGATCACCTACATCCTGAAGGGACGCAGCACATAGAAGAAGAATATATATATATATATATATATATATACACACTACCAGCCATAATTTTTAAAAGTTTTTTTAAAAGAAATGATCTATTTCATACTATTTTAGTAAATAATTCTAAATGAAAATAGAATGGTTCTTTTGTTATTATTACTTTGCAAAATTTTACAAAGCAAGGAAGCAAAGATGAACTTGTCCAAATCACCCTAAATTTTCTTCATTCTTTCATTGATGAAACTGCAATATTAAACTTTTCTTACAATTGCATACATTTTTTACAGCATGGGTATCTTTATGAGGAAACCTTTGGCATTCATTGATTGGACAGCCAATGCTAATCAAGTTCTGTTTTTCTTCACTCCTTGATCATCTGGTTGGGAGCAAAGAGTAGTACCTACCTTTGGGTGGACAAACTACAAGTGTATTTCTGTCTTCAGACAGAACAGCCAGTGCTACATGAGTTTTACTTTTCTTGACTTCCCAGGCTGGGATCAAAGTGTAGTATCTGCTCTCCTCATTCCTAATGCTAATAGTAATATTAGTGATTTCCTTATAAAGAAACATTCAGTATTCATTGACTAAACAACCAGTGCTACTCAAGTTGCACTTTTCTTCACTTCCTGGTTATCAGGCTGGGATCAAAGTGTAGTATCAATTCTACCCATCTCTTATGGCAATGTAAGTTACTCTCATAGAAATCTCAAATTACAGAAGTTGCCAACATTAAAAATCTATTTTTCTGAAGAATTGTTTTAACAGGGTCATTTTGTTAATTTAGGTTTTATTTCTTGGTCAATAAATGCAAAATATTTTAAAAGAAAACTACTAATATTACCATTACCAAATTGAAAAAGTTTGCTTCTTTTTAAATCATTCAAGAAACATTTAAGAAACATTCAAGAAAAGTTTGTTTCTTTTTGAAACATTCAAGAAACATTCAAGAAACATTTAAGAAAAGTTTGCTTCTTTTTGAAACATTCAAGAAACATTCAAAAAACATTCAAGAAAAAGTTTGCTTCTTTTTAAGCATTCAAGAAACATTCAAGAAAAGTTGGCTTCTTTTTGAAACATTCAAGAAACTTTCAAGAAACATTAAAAAAAGTTTGTTTCTTTTTGAAACATTCAAGAAACATTCAACAAAAAAATGTTTGCTTCTTTTTGAAACATTCACGAAACATTCCAAAACATTCAAGAAAATGTTTGCTTCTTTTTAAGCATTCAAGAAACATTCAAGAAAAGTTTGCTTCATTTTGAAACATTCAAAAAACATTCAAGAAACATTCAAGAAAAGTTTGCTTCTTTTTGAAACATTCAAGAAACATTCAAGAAAAAGTTTGCTTCTTTTTGAAACATTCAAGAAACATTCAGGAAACATTCAAGAAAAAGTTTGCTTCTTTTTGAAACATTTAAGACCTGATTAGAGAATTGGAGGAAGGAAATGAAAATAAGCTTAAGACGTATTTGTCTAACCTTAGCAAATATGCTGAAAGGTCATTAATTAATTAATTCGTTTTATTTTTGTTTGACTACAGTTCAGCATCAGGTTGAATTTTCCCCATTTTTACCTTTACTAGAGATGTTTCCTTGTTTGGCAACCAATTACGTGCCACTTGGGTGATTTATTTCAAACTTATTCCAAATCAAAACAATAGCTTGGCACCGTATCCTTTCCCTCACATCTCTTACCTGTTTCAGTGCTTGGCCATAAATACAATTGAATTCGGAAAGTCATTTTCAGTGGGTCTGCTTGTTTCTCAATTGCTAAATTTTGCGTTTCATCAAGAACAATATAAAAATAAATTATAATACACTGATTACTTTGGATCAGCGTGATTATACCTGTCCACTTTCCTGATTTTACCAGATATACTGTTTGGCCTCTTTTTTATCAGAATTTCAGAGACAAGCTGTTGTAGTCATTCTTTTGGACTACTGTCATCATCTTTTTCTTTTATTAATATTCAGCTTTCAATCTATCTGAAAAAGGTGTTGTTTGTATATAAGACTAAATTTCAACTTTTAAACTCTCGACTCAGTTAACGGGTAGGTGGTTTCAAAACATCTAATAATAAAAATAGACATAGATATTTGTCTGCTTTCTTATTAAAACCGCCCCTTTAATTTTCTGTGATGAAAATCTTTTTTGGATTTCTGCTGGTATAATATCTTTGTTCATTTTGTCATTTGTTTTTTTTTTTGGAATAAAGTTCGTTGCTGTGGACACAAGAGTTTTTTCTTGTAGAAATGGGTATTCAATGAATTTGATCATTGGAATTTTGTTTTATTTTATAATTGGCTCTGTAATTTGAATATAAATTGTACTGAGCCCTCCACCTTGATCAATTTTAATATTAATATAATTAATATTAATTAGGATCGGGTTTTTGGGATTTACCTACCTGCTTTTCCTTTTGGATTAAAGTTATATATATATATATATATATATATATACATATATATTGATTGATTGTTTAATTACATAGTTTTTGGTCATAATAAAATTAGACCAGTACTCATCCATATTAAAAAGTGTTCAATACAATTATATTGTAGAACTTTTGAATATTCTTCATTTGTAAATGAAGAATATCTATCTATCTATCTATCTATCTATCTATATATATATATATATATATATATTGTAATAGTTGTTACAATGGTTTATAAAAGCATAGTATCACTACGCAAAAATTCTCGTGTTTTGGAGCACAACTGCTCCTCTTTGGGTGACTTGTGGAACTGAAAATATATATATATATATATATATATATATATATATATATATTAATGGATACTCATATTTAAGTGAATAGTCTGTTTTTCTAGAATTTTTTAAAAAATCATTCTAGAATTTTTTTTTTAAATCATTTCTCCCCTAGCAAGGAAGAACTGCCACTGGTGCACAGGGGGGTTACACAGAAGGTGAGTGATAAGAAAGAGAAACAAGTTACAGGGAGTGTCAGAGAATGAATAAGTGAAGGATAAGAACACTGATGAGAAGAGAGCTGAATAAGAGTAGAGTGGAAAGGGAGAAGAACATGATACAAGGGTTGTCAGGGAAAGGATGTGAGTCAAGAAGAGATGGCAATTGACACTGTATTTAAATTCTTGGAGATTGTAGCTCTCAGGGAAGCAAGTATACAGAAGGGAATTCCACAAGTGTGAGCAAAAAAGCTGATAGAGTAGAAGTTGCAGCTACATTTGATTGGTTTCATTGTAAAAGGGTGGGACCTAGCATGCTAGTCTAGTAATTTGTGTAAATTCTTGCAGAGGAGGCACCAGGGAGCTAAGCTCATCAGAGCAGAATTTTTTGTAGAAGAGACAAAGAGAAGCCACATTACATTGGTGAGAAAGTGACTGGAGTTGAGCTACCAGGTCAGGATCAATAACATTACAGATTCTTCACTGGATTCTGTCAAGAAGATCGAGATGAATATAAGCAGTACATTTATATATATCCACTGGCTGAATATTTGAGAAATCTTGTTAGGAAAATATATAGGATACTAGCAGTATAGCCCGGCATTGCTTGGGTGTAATGAAAGCTTTAAAACTAATCCATGGTCCTGGAGCTCAGACTCTTTGGACGTTGGCACGAAAGACTAAAAAGCAATAGTTGTTTCTAGTTAAAGCAAAACCATAAACTGAAAGAAAAATGAATGGATGTAAGTCAAATTTTGATTTCCTGGTATCGATATAAAATAAGTTTTTTTTCGTCATAAACTGAATTTTGAAGGCTAAATAAGTCTCTCTGTGTAAACGGTATCATGGCTGAGACTAAGAACTACAATTATACCTACTTAGAGACTAACCCGAAGCAAAAACTAAAATAAAAGGGCTGAAAAAATAGACATACAGGCAGATAAACAGACACACACACAAACATCTTGCCTTTTATATATATATATATTATCGATTGTCTGTACTATTGTAAGAACTGAAACCTTGAAACTTCTGAATATCGTTTCTTATGTCTTTGTCTATGAGTGTATCAAATTTGATTAAAATCGGACCATCCTTCTATAACTTAATTTTTTTTATATTTATCGGGGGTATCTCAACACAAAACCTAGCTAAGAACACTTGCAGATGCTTATAGTACAACTGTGTAAATTTTCAAGAAAATCGATTCAACCGTTTCAGAGTAATGGACACACACACACAGACACACACACAGACATGTATGTTAAGTATGAGGTTGTTGATCTATTTTGCTATCTTGGTAATATGTTAAGTGTTGGTAGAAGCGCCAGGTTGCCAAACAAGGCTATAGATCCCAATCTTTCTTGCTATTTAAATCATAGCTGGAGGGAGAAGAGATGGATTCATACTCTTCTCACACACAGAGACAAAGTTCCATTTATAAATAAGTTTAGATATATTTACAGGATTCAAAGCTGCAACTCCTATATACCTAGGAGAAGCTGTCAGTTGATCTGATGTTTCTTAACCACTCTACCACAAAAGATTTCATGGTTTAACAAAGTCAAATTAAGTCATAAATACACATGTTTCTGATTTCTTAGAACATCCATATCTGCTCTAGTTTGTATCCTAATGTAAACAAATGTAAACAAAGACAATATTACAAAATCTTACAGAAAGTTACAAAGTTTTCTTATATATATATTTCATTTGGAAGTCTGTTGTTTCCACGACCTTGGTTTCAACCTTTCAGTATCTTCAGGCATTTTATAACAACTGATTCTCCAACATTATTATTATTTTCATTATCATTATTTTTACAGCAAGGATTTTTATGAATGTACGACTGGAAATTTAAAATAACTGAAAATTCAAAATTAGGGAGAAGTTTTCAAGGGTCTTAAACACTTTCATCCGAGTTTGTACCTCTCAATGCACAAATTCATAACTGTTTTCTCTTATTTTATTTAAATAGAATGCATTGAAACATGCACAGTTAAAAAAACAAAAATAAACAAGATTTATCTTCTACATTTTAATATTCATCAGTTACTTTATAACACGTGACACATATCTGGCGCTCACTAAAAAATCATAAACACAAATACACATACAGTGGACGGACGTGAAGTGAAGCTCTCCTATCATTCTGAAGATGAGATTCTTTTCTTGAAATATTTATGAATAATGAATAGGTAATACCCAACACCTTCTTTACCTTCCTTTATTATAATAAACGCATTGTGATAGCCTTTTAATAGCTACCCATACATCCTAAAATATATTAGGTACAACTTTCACCTCAGGTAAGCATCCATGTGGAGTTTTTTGTAAGGATGTTGGTTCATACTCTATCTTTTGCAATCATTGTACTCACTGGGTGCATAAGTGATAAAGGGGACTGAACAGTAGATAAGCGAATGTGAATTTCAAATACAGAACCTGCCTGAACCCAGCAGTTGCAACTGATCAAGACAAGAACGTTCAGCTTGATAATGTAAAGTATGAGGTTGTCGATCAATTTTGCTATCTTGGTAATCCAGCTTACGGCATATCATGTTGAATACACCAGTTCTCGTTTGATCAATGAAGTTAAGCAACATGAGCCTGGTCAGTACTTAGATGAGTGACTGCTTGGGAAATACCAGGCACTGTAAGCATTCAGTGACGGATGTGCATTGCGGTGCAGTGGATATCGGCTTGGAAAGAGAAATCAGTGAGCCGAGTTTGAATTCCAGTTGAGTACCCTGCATTCACTTAAGCACTGGTACCCTTGGGAAAGGTATTAATGCGTCACTTCCCTCCAGTTATGGGTTAAATAACAGGATAGGGCCTGGAGGCAACACATCCAGTGTTGGTGTCACAATAAAAGCACCCTTAGTAGCCCTGGCAAAACATCAAATATTCAGCTATTTGACAAGATTATGAATTTCACTATAAACTGCGCCAGGGTTCCAAATGCAAAGGGAATACTGGAGAGGTGTAGTGAGTTCTATCTCAGCCAAGGCTGCAGGATGATGATGATCTTGGTAATATGTTAAGTGCTGGTGGAATTACAGAAGCAAAATTCAATATTCCGTGTAAGGTCAGGTTGGAAAACATTTTTTGGAACATTTGCCTCTTCTAACAACTTGAGTATTTTTGCATAGGATGAAAGGAAAGATATATTCATCTTGCATTAGAAACATCGTGCTATATGGTAGTGAAAACTGGCCATTTAAGAAGGTTGATATGAGCAGAATTGATTGAACCAACTTGCAAATGGTATGGTAGATGTTCAGTGTCAGTTTTAGGGACAGAAAATCATCAGACGAGTTAAAAAAAGGCTGGGTATTGTCATATTAACAGATGTTATGCATCAAACAATACTTAACTGGTTTGGGCATGTTGAGAGAATGGATATAGAAAAGCCAGTCAGCAATTGTAGGTTCACTGAGGTCGATGGCCAAAGAGAGATAGGTAGCCCACATAAAACATGGACCCAGCTTATGAATGATGATTTAAAGAAGGTGAGATTACAACCAAGCTTTACCCAAAAGCAGGTGGCATGCAAAGGAACCATCAGGAAAACTCCGTCCAACCTGTACTAGCATGGAAATGGTTGTTAAACGATGATGATGATAATGATGATTCTTGTAAGACAATTCTCTGTGGAGAACTTGGAGTCTTAAACCTAACCTGCCTGCTGATGCATGCTTCTGCTGCAGTTTGTCATGCTTGAATGCATTCACTCTTTTGTTACAGCTGCTTCTGTTGTTGAATACATGCTGTCATATCTTTCTTTATTAGTGGCTCCCATATCATATTTATTTCTATGCTAGGCCTTCTAATGAGAGCCTCATAGCTGAGCATATGTGCTGATTCTTTAAGACAGCTAACTCACCCGTGTTCAGTATTTTCATTTCATTCTATTGGTGCTGAAGATTATAATTTTCCCCCCATACATGATCAGCCATAGCTGATTTCATTGTCTCAGCCCCTCACTACAGCTTTTTGACATTTTTTCAACCTTTCTTTTAGTGGACAGCTTGTTTCCCTGTAGATTACCTGGATTGCCATACACCTGATTAAGGCCAAAGAACACAAGAACTGAAACATGATAGAAACAACAAAGATGAGGACAATAGTCTGCATGTAAATAGTTTAAATAATTTAAAGTCTTGTACCTTACTTGGTTTAGTTTAAGTATTTTGATCAAGGGCATTGATACCCTTCATTATAGTCAATCAATATATCAGTGACATGTCATTTACTTTTAGTATTTTTTTGGTTTTAACCCCCACCTGTAAATGATCTTACATAGTATCCATATTTTATGAACTCCTGGATTCTTAAACTACACCGTAGTTCTCCCCTACTCTTCTTTTCACATTGACCTAACCACTTCCCTTGTTTTATCTGTCAATTTCTATTTGATTTTTCGATTCCAAGGTGGGGTAAGTAAACCATTTTTTTTGGACGTTTGTCAAGCATTGATTTCCTTTTTGTTTGTTTTTCTTAGATAATAGTATTAAAATGGAGATATATTTACCAGTCACTTATTTTATATCTTCCTCATGATGCAGACAAAGATATCCATTTAGTTTGCGGGCCTGGATTTGAGTCAGGATCATCAAAAAATAACACCAGGAAGATAGAGCAAAGAAAATGAAACAAATGGATTCTCCTTAGATAAGCATGCCCTTTGTGTTGATAACACAACACCAGAATTTGCAGGTAAGACTTTTTTTCCCAGCAATTTTTTTTAAAAGATTGGATTACAAGAATTTCTGTTGTTTTTAAACTATTTTGTTGTAAATATTTTCAGCATGGATCCATCAAATTTAAAACAATTTTTTTCTCGGAAAATACTTGATTTTTTGTTTAGTGTTCAATCAGAAATTTAAATTTGAACATTTGTTAAATCATAGATGTGGATACATTTAAGCTCAAATTTGACGCCTTAATAACTATTTTCTGAATTAAATAAAGGAAATACTTATTTTGTGAGGTAAATTTTAATTTCTTTATTTTTTTTTTAGCTAGGATGCAATATAATAACTGCCGATATGCAAGTCAAATTGCCGACCTATTGTTTATCTGGCATTTTTGTTTTCCATAAATATAAACTAAAGAGATATATAGTTTAGGTTGAGTAACTTTTTTGAATACCTCGTTTTCCTCATGATAAGTTTGTTGTAAAACAATGCTTTTTTTTTAAATGCTGTAGTGCTACTTTGCTTGTTGGCTGTCGAGTTATGTAATTTGACAATTGTCTATTTGATCAGCAATAACTTTTATTTTAGATTCAGTAACTTTTTTTAAAAACCTTGTTTTTAGCATGAGACATTTGTTATTCAACATAAGTTAAGAGGGATTGATTACCAAATAAAAACACACACACATATATAACTATAACATATTGTACTGCTGTTAATGAAAATTCATGTGTATGCATGTATGTGTGCGTGTGTGTGTGTTTATTTGGGAAGCAATCCCTCTTAATTTAGATTGAGTAACATTTTTTAAATACATTGTTTCATCACACATACACACGTGCACACACACACACACACACACATATATATACTGATGTTAATAAAAATTAATATATATATATATATATATATATACATACATGTATATATTGTATATTTGGGCAGCAATTCCTCTTATTTAAGATTGAGTAACAGTTTTGAATACTTTGTTTTATAACATATATATATATATATATATATATATATATATATATATATATATACTAATGTTAATAAAAATGAATATATATATATATTTGGACAGCAAACTCTTTTTATGCATGTTTCATTGACAATGACAGACAAGGTATTATCTTTATATTTTTATATAATTTTTCATATGTTCTGATGGTTTTTTTGTTTTTAGAATTCAAATTATATAAGAATCGTTCAAAGGTTTTATTGTTTCAAGCACTTTCAGCGATACTTTTAGCCATCATCAAGAATGAATTTTGTTTTACTTGCAACAAAATAAATGTAAAGTTTATGTATATAGATTCATGTGCATCTTATGCTCATAACATGCAAAGCACATTGTTTTACGAGGTCAATAATTGATATTTTTAAGTGTAGAATTTCTCCTTCTTATTAGTAATGCCTCTGTTATTTTTTTATTTTTTTTGCATGTGGATGATATTTCTTAACCTCTTATTATTTCTTATATATATATATATCTGTTTTTTCAATTGGAGTAGATAGACTAAACTATCGCCCGGTTCACACTCCACCCACGTCTACTGAACAGGTGAAGAGGCTCATCGCTTGTTTCCTGTTTAGGATGCGGTTTCCGGTTTTTCTCCTTTCTAATCTTACTGGTTTTTTTTTTTGGTTTTTTTTTCAATTGGAGTAGATAGACTAAACTATCGCCCGGTTCACACTCCACCCACGTCTATAGAACAGGTGAAAAGGCTCATCCCTTGTTTCCTGTTTAGGATGCGGTTTCCTGTTTTTCTCTTTTCTAATCTTCTCACTCTTATGTAGCCCCCTGCACATCAGTGGCGTTACCGCCTTGCTTGGGGTGATATGATTAAAAAAAAAAAAAAAAAAAAAATAATGTTCAAACAAATCATTTTCATATATATATATATATATATATATATGAAAATGATTTGTTTGAACATTATTTTTGATCGATACTCATATTTAAGTAGCTATTCAGTTTTTTAATTAAACAGTATTATATATTTATATCTACTGGCCTGATTATTTACGATAAATTTTTATTACGAAAATGTGTCATTGGGCAGAATTTGAACCTGTGACCCCTATTTATTTCAAATTGTCGGTTGTTTATAACCAAGTTTCGTTAATCTTTGTTAATTTCTGTAATATATATATATATATAGAGAGAGAGAGAGAGATAGATAGATAGATATATCTCAAAATAAAATGTGATATACATATCTATCTATCTATCTATCTATATATATATATATATATATATATATATATATGTATGTATGTATATAAATATCTGTGAGTGCTCTATCAAACTTATTTTATGCAAATTTGTACTTACCACCCTGATATAATAATTAATGTGTGTGTGTGTGTGTGTGTGTGTGTGTGTGTTTGGACATCAACCCCTTTTATTTTAGATTTAGTAGCATTTATAAATACTTTGTTTTATTACATATATATATATTTATATACTAGCATCATAGCCTCGCGTTGCCCATGCAACTCAGAACATTTTTTAATTAGATGATTAATGCAGCGTGTTGCGATTTCTGAGCGCTTGTAGTCACCACCTCACTTTAAAACTCAGTGATATAAAAAAATAATTATATAAAAAATTGTTGTTTAAAAAATGTTAAAAATTCCATGAAAAAAATCTATTTTCTTTTGTTTTGCATAAACATGAGTTGATGTTTTGTATGACATTGTAAACAACATTGTGTTTGTTTTTGTTTCAAAATTACAGGGGAAAATATATACATATTTTGTTGACTAAATGAATTTTGGAAATTTTCAAAGAATATTTAAAAATGTAGACATTTAATTTTAAAGGAAAAAGTTATATTAATGCCACACAAATTACAGACAGTTGATTTCCTGCATGAAATATTTAGCAAAAAAAAAAGCTTTATTTTTTTTTTTTTTTTCTGAAGTATGAAATATTAAATCTGAAAAAAGAAAGACTTAAATAATTAAGTTAACCATTGGCACTTTTTTTTACATATTTTGTTTTTGTTTGAAAAAACACTTTTTTAAAAATATTTCTTTTGTTTCAAAATTATGGAGGAAAATATTCACATTTTTTTGTTGACTAAATGAATTTTTAAAATATCGGAATAAATATTAAATATTAAGGCTCATTTTTCTTTTTGTTTTAGTTGCGTTTGTCACATGTGCTTTGATTTCTGTGACATAATCTAGCAACCATCTTAGATCTCAGATGTTTTACGGAGCAAATGTAAACAATCCTGTCCATTGGCCAAAAAGTGCAAAAGGGAAAATTGCTGAACTTAAACTCAAAACATATGTGTCGACCTGGCATCCCTGTAGATATGTATCCCTAGAAAGTTTGAATGGTTTAGCTTAAAAAATGTAGGCGTGCATAGGTTACAGTCACACACAGATTCACAGATTGCCTTTTATATATATAGATATATAGATATATAACATATCATACTGTTGTTAATCAAAATTTATATATATATATATATATATGAGCGTGTTAAAAATGGCAAACACGTTCAGAAAATTGCATTGTTGATATGAGCTGCAAAGAGGAACAATCGTTTTATGAGGGACAATCAGCAAGTTATCTTCATACCCTGCCTGGTGGCAAATGCTGCTGGTGGCGCCAGGGGTGGCAGTCCCGCCATAGCCACTGAAACCATGACATCACCCCTAGTTGACAGCTGATGAAGACAGAGTATCGCACATGCTAACACACATTGTATGTTACAAATTGGTCATAAATAAAAAAAAAATGGCTTGTAGGTAAATCCCAAAAGGATCCTATTAATATTAAAAATTAACACTGATCCAGTCAGAGGGTTGAATGTAAATATATTTATTCATTTACAGAGCCAATATTTATATATATATATATATATATATATATGTAAAATTTATACACACACACACACACACACACACACACACACATATATATATTAAAATAAAAATTAATCTAGATATCTCTGTGTATGCTCCATTATGCTATTATTTTATGCAAATTTGTCTTTTTTTTATTTGTTTTTATGTGACATGTCCCTTCAGGACGTAGGCAATCATTGACTTCAACTTTCCTCTGTCCCTTGTTGTTCTTAATATTTTTCTACTTGGTATCCCTCCCAAACATTTATTTGCTCACATGCATCAAATATGTCTTGCACTGCTTTCCTCTGTCTCTCTTTCCATCTTGTGAGTATTAAATTCTCTAAACCCTCTTTCCTCATTACGTGTTCCAGAAACCTCAGTTGTCACTTTCTTATGCTATGTTTTGTTCTTGTTTGCATCCTCTCCAACACCTTGTTGTTGCTCATACGCTTGGCCCTTGGTATGCTCTGCATCCTTCTATAGAACCAGATTTCTGTTGCTTCAAGCCTCTCTTTTATCCTTGAAGAGATCATCCAACATTCACTACCATATAGAAGGAGAGATATCACATAGTAGCCTAGCAGTCTTTCCTTTGTTTCCGTTGAGATCTTCCTGTATCTCAGTATCTCGTTATTTTTAAATGTGTTCTTGGCCATGCCAATGCATCTTTGGATCTCAGTGTCGCACTTTCCATTCTCTGACAAAACACTTCATAGGTTTTCATTTGCTGATGACCATACGTTCAGTTTTCTTGAAGTTTATGCTCAGTTCTTTCTTTCTGCTTTCTTATGCTACACTGTGTAGGAGGTCCTGGATGTTCCTTTCCGTGTCTGCTATCAGCACCGTGTCATCTGCATATCTTACATTGTTGAGATTGTGGGCCCCCAATGATGATTTCTGGCAAGGATTTTATTTCTCTCAGTATTGTTTTGCAATATAGGTTTCATAGATCCAGTGAGAAAACACAGTTTTGTCTTATGCCCCTTACTATTTTTGTATACTTGCTGAATTCACTTCTTATCCGTATGCAAGCGGTTTGCTGCCAATATAAATTCTATGTGTCTTTTCACCAAATCTATTCAACTTGTACAGCGAAACTATTCTGGGGACCCTAGAAGGGATCGTCCAATATTTGCTGCCATACAGAAGGACAGATATCACATAGCAGCCTAGCACTCATTTCTTTGTTTCCATTGAGATCTTCCTGTCTCTCAGTATTCTGGTTAACTTTTTAAATGCATCCCTGGCCATGCCAATGTGTCTTCGGATCTGTGTCACACATTCCATTCTCTCTCAGAACACTTCCCATGTATATAAATTTCTTTATGATTTATAAATGATTCTCACGTTATTTCGAATGATAATCATTTCATCATTTGATTTCTCTCAAGGCACAAATTCATAACTGTTTTCTCTTATTTTATTTAAATAGAACGTGTTGAAACACACACATTTAAAAAAAAAAGAACAAGATTTATCTTCTACATTTTAATATTTATCCGTTACTTTATAACACGTGACACATATCTGGCGCTCACTTATAAAAACCATAAACACACACACATACAGTGGATGGACATGAAGTCAAGCTCTCCCACCATTCTGAAGATGAGATTCTGATCTCGAAATATTAATCAGTAATAATTAGGTAATACCCAACATCTTCTTTACCTTCCTTTGTTATACTAAACGCATTGTGATAGCCTTTTAATACCTACCCATACACCTTATATACACAATGCTTCAAGGAAATTATAAAATTCTACTATTTCTTTGTCTATGGCTATATCGTGGTGAATACACCGGTTCCCGTCCAATCACTGAAATTAAACAACATCGAGCCTGGTGAGTATTTAAATGGGTGACCATTTGGGAATACCAGGTGCTGTAAACATAAGGTCCTCCTAACAACCCTGCCCCGTAAAAAACAGTTTGTTACAGAAACAGCAACAAAAAATTGCTGCCCTATGCACCATTTGGGTGTGATGGATAAATGATGATGACTATTTTTTTGTGTGTTTTATTTTAGTTTCCCCAACCTGTAGATGGCATTACCACTCTGATACACTCATCATGACTGAAAATTATTACTTTTTTAATGAAAATAAAAAACTGCAATTATTATTAATATTCTGGCAAGTTCAAGGTGGTGTAATGGTTACCAAGCTTGTCCTTCTAGAACAATTACTAGCAGTGACTTTGATTCTCTCTGGGTGCTCCATGTTAGGGCGCCACTCTTATTTGACTACAAATGGACTGTTCCCATTGCTATATATAGCAATGGTGGATTCTCTACAGGGGGGGTCATAGAGAGTCACTTGAGAGTCTCTAATGAGTTACTGAAGAGTCAGTGCGAGTCAGTGAAGAGTTAGTAACACTTCCAGTGGCTTACCGGAAGTAATCACGTATACACACGTCTTACGACGGATTGGACTCTTGTATTTTTCTATTGTAAATACTACTAATCACTTCTGTACCTACTAACCGTCTTTCCGCGGAATACAACTTATATTCTGATTCTGTTGTTGAGTTATTCATTTATACTTGGCGACATAACACTCCATACTCTTGATCTTGTGCCATATCTTAGCTCTGTTTAGTAAATAACTATTATTAATAATTTTTATGCAAATTTCATTCATCTTATTTTTGAACTTTACCCCAAAAGTAAATATTTTGATAATTTTCTAAGCATAGCTTAAATCTGGCACAAGGCTGAAAGTATGAGGGACCCATTAAGAATCAAACTCACTGTTCAATTGATCTTGTAATTGATCTAGCGAGACAAGCTTGCGACCCATTATATGACGTAAAGGTGTCCTGGACTTCAATATTATGATTTTGTCAGTTTTACTCCATCTTAGTCACTACACTCTTCATTATTCTTTTACATAGAGTATCTCTTCAGGATGTGGATGTTTATGGCTCTCCATAACTTTCTGTCTTTTGTAACTCTAAACAATCATTGTCTACTAACAATCTCTTCTAATCTTACGTCTTCTATCACTCAATCAGTCAGTTAAGTGCCATATGGGATACACGCTTGGGCAATCATATCTCGAAAGAGACATGACTGACTGGGCAGAAGATTATCCCGCAGTAGGTTGCCATTGCTTTCTGCGGTAGACTGGTTGCCGACCAAGGCTATAGAACCCAATCTGTCCTGCTATTTAACCCATAACTGGAAAGAAGAAATGGATTAATACCTTTCCCAAGGGTATTTGCGCATAAGTGAATACAATGGATTCAGCTGGAATTCGAACTCGGCTCCCCGGTTTCTCGTTCCGAGCTGATATCAACTGTACCACAACGCACATCCTGATAATCTTCCTGATACTCAGTATTAATTTCCTTTTCGTTTCCATCATTTCCGAAACCTCATCATTGCTCACTTGCTCAGTCCATGATACCTGCAGCATCCTTCTGTAGAACCACATTTCACTTGCTTCAAGTTTTTCTTTCATCTTCGAAGATATTGTCCAACATTCACTGCCATATTGAAGAACCAGCATCACATAGCAATCTAGTACTCTCCTGCTTGTTTCTAGCAAAATTGTCCTGTTTCTTAATACTTTACTCAACTTCTAGAATGCTTCCTTTGTCATGCCAATTCATCTTTGGATCTCTGTGTCGTACTTTCTGTCTTTTGTTAGAACATTTCCTAGGTATTTAAATTTTTGTACCTGCTTGATTTTAGAGTCCCTCACCTGTAATTGGCATTTTTGGCTGCCCTCTTTGCTGATGACTATGCATTCAGTTTTCTTGCAGTTGATTTGTAGTCCTTTCTTGTCACTCTCTTCAGCTACCTTCTGTAGGAGGCCTTCTAGTTTCCTTTCTGTGTCTGCTATCACCATGGTATCATCTGCGTACCTTATATTGTTTAAATTGTGGCCTTCGATGACGAATCCTGGCATAACTTCTAGGGTTCTCAGAATAGTCTTGCTGTACAAGTTGAATAGATCCAGTGAAAATACACATCCTTGTTTTACACCCCTTTCATTCTTTGTATAACTGCTGAATTCGTTACCTGTTCATATGCAGACATTTTGCTGCCAGTAAAGATTGTTGCTCACTCTTAGGTCTTTCCCAAATATGTCGTGGCTACCAAGCATCTCCATCAATTCTTTGTGATGTATTTTGTCAAACGCCTTTGCATAATCAATTAAACATAGGTACAAGTCCTTCTTCATATGTATTACCCTTTTCAGAGAGCATCCTCATCATAAGTATGGCATTCTTTGTTCCAGTGTCTTTGATGAGACTGCACTGTTGAGGCTGACAAAGCAAACCTCACTGCCAAGCTTGGAAAGGACCTCCGATCCGTGGCGGATTGGTGTAAGAAATGGCTCCTGAATTTTAATGCTTCAAAACGAAGCTGCTATCTATTAATCAGACAATTGCTCCTACCCCCAATTAGCATGGATCAGACTAGTCTCCCTGAAAGCAAAACACTGCGCCTCTTTGGGTTAACTCTCACAACAGACCTCAAGTGGAATGACTCCATAGAATCCAAGCTAAATCCGCTGCTAAGAAAGTCATTTCTCTGTGTAGAGCCAGGAAGTTTTTTTCTGCCTGAAACAATCCTGCACATATATAAATCTACCATCCGCCCGTGCATTGAATACTGCTGCCATATCTGGTCAGGTGCTCCTGCTATCCACCTAGGTATCCTTGACAAAATCCAACGAAGAATCTGTAATGTGATAGATTCTGACTTGGCAGCTCAGATACAGTCACTTTCTCACTGGTGCAATGTGGCTTCCGTGTGTCTCTTCTACAAATACTTTCACAACTTCTGCTCCGATGAACTTAGCTCACTGGTGCCCCCTATATATAAATTTACTCGAGCCACAAGATTAGCAACTAGGTCCCACTCTTTTACTGTGAAACCAATAAACTGTAAACGCAAATTCTACTCCTTCAGCTTCTTTTCACACACTTCCCGCCTGTGGAATTCCCTTCCATTTACTTGTTTTCTCTACAGCTATAATCTCTAAGAATTTAAATGTAAAGTCAATAGTCATCTCCTGTCTCACTAACCTGCATCCCCTCTCTCATGCTCCTATCTCCGTCCACTCCACTCTCATCGGTATTCTCATCCTTTTCTTATCCACTTTCTGACACCCCCTATAACCTGTCACTCTTTTGCATAACTTTCCTCCTATATAACCCTCTGCTTGGGGCGATATGATTATAAAAAAAAATGTCTATACTATTATAATGTGGATATAAAGTGGGGGATCAATTCTACATTACAATCAATATATAAACTGATCCTTCACTTTATGGCCACATTCGTCCTTCTCTTATCCACTTCCTGACACCCCCTATAACCTGTCACTCTTTCTCATAACTTTCTTCCTATGTAACCCCCTGAAAAACAGTGGCAGTAAAATGCTTTGCTTGGGGCAATATGATTATAAAAAAAAAAACTTATGAGTAAAACAAATTCAAAGATTTGGACAGAAAAAAAGATATCAGATGAACATCAAAATTGGTGAAAATTTTTCGTCCATTTCATAGCCAGTTGTGCTTAGCTTAATTTGTAATCTATATAAATGTAGGTAACTTGAGTTTTAATTATGGATGTTTATTCTTTTTATGGTGACAGTAGTGAAACAATTTTCAAATCTTGAGCATGTTTTTATTTTATTTTTTATTTAGAAGTGCATTAGGATAAGAATGGTTAAAATGACTGAGCTCAAGTCATCTTTGAACTTAATTAGATTGACCAATCCATTTACTTTATGAGTAAGGCTGCCAAAATGCATCCAAATGCTGACACTGGAAAAAAGAGAGTCTGTTCTTTCCAGAAGTGGCGTCATAAAATCATCCAAGTGATAAAAAAAGCCTTTCTGGTTTTTTTATTATTTACATCATGGGAAAATTGATTTCTGTTTTTTTTCTATTTCTTTCATTATTATTTATTCACTATTGCAGTATTTCATCATTATTTCTTTCATCATTGAAAAATAAAATTATTTTCTTTTTATTTATCATTTCTTTCATCATTGAAGAATGATTTTTTTTATCTATCATTTCTTTCATCATTGGAAAATAAAATTTTTTTTCTTTTTATTTATCAATTCTTTCATCATTAATTCTTCATTGTTTAATCATAAATTTCTTTCATCAAAGAAAAATGAATTTCTTTTTTATTTTTATTCATTATTTCTTTCATTATTAAAAAATGAACTTTTTTTTTATTTATCATTTCTTTCATCATTGGAAAATGATTTTTTTATTTATCATTTCTTTCATCATTGGAAAATGAATTTTTTTTATTTTTTATTTATCATTTCTTTCATCAGTGGAAAATGATTTTTTTCTTTTTTATTTATCATTTCTGTCCTCATTGAAGAATTAATTTTTTTTTATTTATCATTTCTTTCATCATTGGAAAATGATTTTTTTCTTTTTTATTTATCAATTCTTTCATCATTGAAGAATGATTTTTTTATTTATCATTTCTGTCCTCATTGAAGAATTAATTTTTTTTTATTTATCATTTCTTTCATCACTGAAAAATGAATTTTTTTCTTTTTTATTTATCAATTCTTTCATCATTATTTCTTCATTGTATTATCATAAATTCCTTTCATCAAAGAAAAATGAATTTCCTTATTATTTTTATTCATTATTTCATTCATCATTTGAAAATAGTATTTTCCTTTTTATTTATCATTTCTTTCATCATTGAAAAATAAATTATTTTCTTTTTTATTTATAATTTCTTTCATTATTAGAAAATGATTTTTTTCTTTTTATCTATCATTTCTTTCAACATTGAAAAATGAATATTTTTCTTTTTTATTTATCATTTCTTTCATCATTAATTCTTCATTGTTTAATCATAAATTTCTTTCATCAAAGAAAAATGAATTTCTTTTTTATTATTATTCATTATTTCTTTCATGATCGAAAAATGAATTTTTTCTTTTTTATTTATCATTTCTTTCATCATTAATTCTTCATTATTTTAAATTTCTTTAATCAAAGAAAAATTAATTTCTTTTTCATTATAATTCATTATTTCTCCATCATTACATTAATTCATCAATATTTATTAATTATTCCATTATTTTATCATTATTTATTCATTTTCTCATCATTATTTTTTTGTTATAAGAAAATGAATTTCTATGCCTTTTTATATTATTATCCATTATTTCTCTCATCATCATTTTTCCATCATTACATTAATTCATTAATATATATTAATTGTGCTATTATTTTATCATTTTTTATTCATTATTTTATAATTACTTCTTTCATTATAAGAAAATGAATTTCTTTTCTTTTTTATATTATTATTCATTATTTTTCCATCATTATATTAATTCATCAGTATTTATTAATTATTCCATTATTTCATTATTTATTCATTATTTCATCATTATTTCTTTCATTATAAGAAAATGAATTTTTTTTATATTATTATTCATTATTTCTCCATCATTATTTTCACATCATTATATTAATTCATCAGTATTTATTAATTATTCAATTATTTCATCATTATTTTAGCATTATTTTATCATTATGTCATCATTATTTCTTTCATTATATGAAAATGTATTTCTTTTTCTTTTTATTATTATTCATTAGTTCTCCATCATTATTTCTTTATTATTTCATAACTTTTTCTTTAATGATCAAAAATTAACTATTTTTTTTATTTTTTATTATCATTTAATTTATTGATTTTATTTTATTTTATTCCCCTAGGGAGGTTTAACCATTTCCCCTGTTTAGGATTGGGGTCTGAGTTCCTTCTTCCAGAAAAGTTTTTATTTTATTACTAGATTTACACATTATTATTGCTTCTTATCCCAACGCAAGATGGCTGTGCATTGTGTTGCAATGTATATCAGCTTGAAACAAGAAATCAGAGAGCTGAGTTCAAGTTTCAGTCGAATTCATTTCATTCACTTTCGCACAAATTTCCTTAAGAAAGGTATGTATCCATCTCTTCTCCTTCCAGCTATGGATTGAATAGCAGGTCAAATTAGATTTTATAGCCTTGGTTGACTATCAGTCTACCACATAAAGAAATAGCAACCTACTGCAGGAAAATTTTCTGCCTAGTCAATCATGTCTCGAAAGAGACATGATCACCCAAGCGTATATCACATATTGAACTTAACTGACTGATCCCTACATTCTTAGTCAATATATAGTTTTTCGTCTTCTACGTGCTGTTTCCCTTCAGAACATAGGTGATCATGGCCCTCCACATCTCCTTATCCCTTATAACTCTTAACACTCTTTCTCGTGTTACCCCTCAACCCCTGCTCTGCTATTCATTTGCTCAATTCCATCAAATATGTCACATGTTTTTCTCCATCTCTCCTTCCCTCTATCTGTCCTGTGAGTATCAGATTCTCTAAGCCCCCCCTTCCTTATTACATGTCCCAGAAACTTCAGCTGTCTTTTCCTGATGTTAAGTATAAGTTTCCTTTTCATTTTCATCCTCTCTAAAACCTTTTCCTTGTCTCTCTTTCCCTCTATTTGTTCTGTGAGTATCAAATTCTCCAAGCCCCCCTTCCTCATTACATGTCCTAGAAACTTCAGCTATCTTTTCCTGATGTTATGTATAAGTTTCCTTTTCATTTCCATCCTCTCCAAAATCTTGGTATTGCTAACATAGTATTCTCATCAGCCTCCTGTAGAACCACATTTTGGTTGAGGAGTAGATATGTTTGCCTATTGCTTGGTTCACACTTCTTCACAGTCTTTTGAGCAGTAGTAAATGTTTATAAGTTGTTTCCTGTTTTGGATTGAGTTTCAAGTTACTTATAAAAATCTTAATTTTATTACTAGATTTATTCCTTGTTATTCTTGCTTTTTATCTCAACACTCTTTGTCAATATATTATTTGTTTATTCCATCTTATTATTGTTCCAGATTTTTATTATTTTTAATCCCGTCAATAAATTGTATGAAGTCTAAGAACAAAATACGCCAATGACATTGACACAGTGTTACGATAAAAAGTAGCACGAATTGTCTAAGCCAAATTAAAAATAAATAAATAGAAGTCGCCATCATGAAGTGTCCGTAGCTTTTAAAGTTTTACAAAAACAAAAAAATAAAAATTGCTGAAGATGTAATGACGACTTAGGTCTCATCTGAACAGCTTACATTATAGGAATGTATTTTCAAGGTCTCAAATTGGATTTTATTGATAGACAAAGGACCCACTTTTAATCAATGAAAATAGAAACACATCATTCCTTCCAGATGACATTAAGACATACATCATTAATATTTTGAATTCTTTTTAGGCCAAGTTATTTTCTTCACAAGTTTATACACAGTAGAGAGATTTATAATTGCCAAATCAAAAATTGTTTATTTATACGAAATGAAATCTGAATGTTGAAGTGAAAGGTTTTGCAGAGGCTTTTAATGGAAAGTTTTAATCTTTGTTGACTGTTATTATTGAACAATAGATGGCAGGTTAGTTGGTTTATTATAAGATAATTTAAAGAGACCTCATTTAAAATAGTTGTTTATATTCTCCAATTATAGATTCAGGCAGTCATAAATCTCCATTCCTTCATCATCAATATATCTGTCAATTTGTCTTAATCATTTTCTCTTGCTCATAGATACATGGGTGTATATATATATATATACTACTAGCCATAATTATTAGGCCAAAAAATGATGTATTTTATACTATTTTTTACTATTTATTGCCAATTGAATAATTATAAATGAAAATAGAATGGTTCTTTTGTTAATACTGCACAATGAGATGTGCATCAAATGAATTTATAAATATTTAATAATTACCTATATTGCAGTTTTATCAATAAAAGAATGAAAAAAAATTTCAGGTAATTCGAACGTGTTCATCTTTGCTTCTTTGCCTTGTAAAATTTTACAAAGTAATAATAACAAAAGAACCATTCTATTTTCATTTAGAATTATCCACTTGGCAATAAATACTAAAAATAGTATGAAATACATAATTTCTTTTAAAAAACTGTGTTGTTCTAATAATCATGGCCGGTAGTGTATATATATACATATAGATATATATAGCAAATCTACATGGTGCGATAGGTAAATTGTCGCTATTTGCCTTGTAAAATTTTACAAAGTAATAATAATAATAATATATATATATATATATATATATATATATACTACTCACCATAATTATTAGGCCAACCCAGTATTTTAAAAAATGATGTATTTCATACTATTTTCTACTATTTATTACCAAGTGAATAATTGTAAATGAAAATAGAATGGTTCTTTTGTTAATACTGCACAATAATATGTGCATCAAATGAATTTATAAATATTTAATAATTGACTATATTGCAGTTTCATCAACGAAAGAATGAAGAAAATTTCGGGCGATTCGGACAAATTTATCTTTACTTATTTAGCTTGTAAAATTTTGCAAAGTAACAAAAGAACCATTAAATTTTTATTTAGAATTATCCACTTAAAAATAGTACGAAATACATATTTTCTTTTAAAAAACTAAGGTGGCCTAATAATTATGGCCGGTAGTATATATATATACTATAGTCATCTGCAGACAAATCTGTTTCACTGTATTACAGCTCATCAGTACAGCTTAGACTCCATTCGCTTCCTAACCCAGGATTGAAACCCGACCGAATCGGCATCAGTCGGCGATTCTACCCCTAGGCCACAAGCGTCCGGCAGAAGAAGGCAGGCTTTTTGTGCATATAAACATGCCCAATAGCTAGAGTGCTCCAATTCATTATCGAATGAGCGATGCGTATATGCCGGGGTAGCTACTGTTATCAAAGCCTCTCACTCTTATGTATATATATATATACATATATATAAGAAAAAATGACAAACCCATAAGAAAGGATAAAATATTTTTCTAGTTAATATAAGATATTAAATAGATAAAAATGAACAGAAAATTAAGGTTGGCACAGAGGAAATAAGGTTAGGTGAAGGGTAGAGGTGTATACAGCTAAACATTGAGATAATGAATACCAGAAATGTCACAAAAATAAAGAACTTCTTCTTCTTCTTCTTCTTCTTCTTCTTCTATGTACCTTGTCCTTTCAGGATGTAGGTGATCATGGCCTTCCACATCTCCCTATTGCTGGTGGCTCTTAGCACACTTTCTCCTGTAATGATTCTCAGCACTCGTTCTGACATCCACCTGCTCAGGCCCTTCGATTATGTTATCCGCTGCTTTCCTCTGTCTCTTTTTTTTTTCCTCTATCTGGCCTGTTAGTATCAGATTCTCCAAGCCCTTCTTCCTCATTGCATGTCCCAGGACTTCAGTTGTATCTTCCTGATGCTCAGTATTAATTTCCTTTTCGTTTCCATTCTTTCCAGCACCTTGTCATTGCTCACATGCTCGGTTCATGATATCCACAGCATCCTTCTGTTTGGAATGTGCCAAATTCTTCAAGCACTCTTTCCTTATTATTTTTTCATAAAAAACTAAATTCTGATTCTAAGTCTAAGTCTAAGCACCCTTGTTCACGTTTTTACTTAAAAAAACGTCCATGATATTCCCATCATCCTTCTGTAAAACTAAAACTATATCTCTGTTCAAGTCTCCGCCTATGATGAGCAGGCTTCGGGTATCAGAGATTCTAAAGAAGAATGCTCATACAGTTGGGAAAAGGTTTTGGTATCTTGAATATCTGAAAAGTTTTGAACATATAGTTAGAAAAATGAAAGGAACTTCAGTTGTCTCTTCCTGATGCTCAATATTAATTTCCTTTTCATTTCCATCATTTCAAAAACCTCGTCATTGCTCACATGCTCGATCCACCATATCCGCAGCATCCACATACACAAAAATCTTAAAGAAAAAATAATATGCAAGAACAAACAAGATAACAGATATAATCATACACAAAATAAACACACACAAACATATAAGAGATCATATATACACACAATATACACAAAACTAAAAACAACCAAAAAAATTATATATATATATATATATTTAGTGTATCGAGGCAGAAAATAATTTTCTAAACATATACTGTTAAATATAAGAGACAATGAAGTCTATTATGTTTAATCATGAGCCGTTCTAAACGTATTTTGGCTTTAATTTCAGTTGAAAATAATGACAAAAATTCTCCAACATTTGGATAATTTTTTCTTAATTTGGTTCTAAGCATTTGGCTCACATGAGCCATCTTCAGAGAGGTTATGAAGACGGTAATACAATGACATCCACGATCACCGACGATTTTATTTTGTGTTGACATAAAACTCCGCTAGGCAACAACAATAGTTACCAAAAATAACAAACACAGTTCACAAATTTGCAATGCGGTTCTATGACGTCACACCGCGTGATAGCGCAAAACGACAACAGAACCATGTATTCAGATGCAGTGTAATGTGATATCAATTATCCAAATGTTGGAGAATTTTTGTCTTTATTTTCAACTGAAATTAAAGCCAAAATACGACGTTTAGAACGGCTCATGATTAAACATAATAGGCATTCATTGTCTCTTAAATTTAACAGTATATGTTTAGAAAAAAATATATATATACATTAGCTGATTATGCTACCTTAGATTCAAACTTTTGGTAGCTTCAGGTGTTTTATATAAACTGATTTTTTCAAACTTATAACAGGGATTTTCAGAACACATGACTGAAAGTTTAAAATAACCGAAATTTCAAAATAAGTGATGTAAACACATCAGAAAATATATTTTAGGATCATACAAACCCGGATGAAAGTGTTTACAATTCTTAAAAAAACTCCTCACTTATTTTAAAATTTCAATTAGTTTAAACTTTCAGTCATGTGTTCTGAAAATCCTGGTTATAACTTTGAAAAAAAAAATTGTGAAGAATCAGTTGATATAAAATGCCTGAAGATACCAAAAGGTTGAAACCAAGGTTGTGTAATCAAATGACGTCCAAATTAAAATATATAAAAGCTCTACAGTACATATGTATTGAACACTTTAATTCAACTGTATACTGGTCTGATTTAATTCTGACCAATAACTGGTTAATAATAATAATAATATATATATTTTTTAGGGTTCATTATTATCAAACTCACAGTGCTGGGTATTGGTACAGTATTTATAAATATTAAATTGGGCATGCTGAAGTAAAATTTCATTAAGTAAAGGTTTAGAATGAAACTAAAATAGGCAACAGGGAACAAGAATCATGGGGCAGAAAAAAAGAAAAGAAAAGAAAGAAAAAGAACAAGACTTTGAAGGGGATGTCAAAAATATATATATATATATATATATATATATATTAGCCGATTACGCTCCCTTGATTTCAATCTTTTGGTATCATCAGGCATTATATATTAACTGATTATCTAATGCTTTTTTGAATGCCTAACAGGAATTTTAGAATGCATAGCAGGAGGTTCAAAATAATGGAGAAGTTAGTTAAGACTAGTAAAATATAATTAACACATTCATCCGGGTTCGTACAAGACCAAAATGTATTATATAAATGATGACATTGTTTCAAACCTTTCATTTAGTATCCTTTTCCATTCTGAAAATGATACTATAGACAACTTCTCATCTTGGCACAATCTGCAGACATCACTACCATTTGAAATTCTGGGCTATTTTAATATACGACAAAATCTCTACATGTTAAATTTTTATTTTATTTTTTTTATTTTTTAATACGAAGCTTTACTGATTGAAATTGACTATTAGCAATAACTGGTTAATAATTATATATATATATATATATAGTCATTCACAGACAGAGCTGTTTTACTGTATCACAGCTCAACTGTACGGTTAAACATCCAATTGCTTTTTACTCAGGATTGAAACCCGACTGAATTGGCATCAGTTGGTAATTCTACCTCTGAGCTATGGGAGCTCGGTAGAAGGGGGCAGACATTTAGTGCATGATGTATCATACGCCAATAGCTAGAGTGCTCTAATTCATTACTGAATGAGCGATGCTCATATATAGATGCTCATATATATATATATATATATAGTACTGTGCAAAAGTATTAGGACAAGAACTATTTTATCTTTTATGAGGCATCAAAATAAAATTTAAAATCACCCCTGTCCTAACACATCTGTACAATACCAGTAATGTGCAAAAGTATTAGGACAGGGGTGATTTTCCTAAAAACCTCACTGAAATTCAAATACAGGATGAAAAGCCAAGTAAATTGCTAATAAATATTGATTATTTAAAAATAGGTGTCAAAGAAATATATTAAAAAGAAGTTGTATTTAATTTTTCCTATTTTCTATTAAACAAGTTATTTCCAAACTACTCATTATTCTATTATCCTTGGATATGACTGACTTTTCCTTATTCCGCCCTCTCGAATTGATAAATCACACTTTGGGAACAAATACAAGCTGCTTGGCAGGAGATACCATGAGATCCATTAAAGAAGCTTGTGATGTCAATGCCTGACAGAATGAAGGCTGTGATCAAAGCGAATGGCTGTTATACTAAATATCAAATTTATTTTGTAACAAGTATTTTTTACTTGTTAAAGAATTTGTTGAGTAAATCAAATAAAATTACTTTAATTCAGTTGTTTATTTTCTGTCAATATGCCTCATAAAAGATAAAATAGTTCTTGTCCTGATACTTTTGTACAGTACTGTATATATATATATATATATATATATATATATATATAAACATGTTACGGAAATTAACGAATTTTAACGAAACTTGGTTATAAACAACCGACAATTTGTAATGAATTAATTGCCGTAACATGTTTACATTTGTTGACATTACGATACATTCAGAGCAGATATGGTTTGTTTATGGTAGATTGAAAATTGTGTTTTATAAGCATGATAAAAACCTCGTCTGATCAAGAGGCTATTCATGGTCGAGTGGTTAAGACAGTACCAGATCAAATGGTAGCTTCCCCTATGTAAATAGGGGTCGCAGGTTCGAATCCTGCTGGATAGCACACATTTTCGCAATAAAATTTATCGTAAAATAATCAGGCCAGTAGATATAAATATAAAATACTGTTTAATTAAAAACAGAATATCTACTTAAATACGAGTATCGGTAAAAATAATGTTCAAAATAATTCATTACATATATATATACAGGGGGATGGAAAAGTAGTTATACAGTATGCATTATTATTCAGTCAAGTGTAGTTTATGTTTGGGCAATCATGTATCTTCCGATTCATGACTGACTAGGCAATCCTGGGTATGACGGTAAACTACATCCAGCAGTAAGGTCTATGATGAGATGAGGTTGTGAGGAGCATGGAACCACCTCTTAATTTCTGTTGTTTTCAGGTCCACTCTGACCCAGAATGGTAGCACCTGTTAGGGTCCCAGCTATGGGAAAATAGCTAACCCCCAAACTGGGGTCAAAACACTATGAAAGTATGAAAATAGACTTTTTTAGAAAAATATACATTTTTGAAGGAAAAATATTACCATAACACATTTTTGAAGGAAAAAATTATTCTCAACAAAACATTTTTTAATACAAAACTAGAAGGCATTATCACTTTTCTAAAATAAAAAAGAATAAAAACAAAATTTTCATTAAAATCTGACTAAATCAATCTTCTCACTATAACTGAACATTAAAAAATACCTTAAAACCCCGCCTTTTTGGCATTAAATAACCCACAGAGGTTGATATGCTGTTAAACATAACTCGAACTCAAACTGACTAGGCAGAAGATTGTCCCACAGTAGCTTGCCATTTCATTCTGTGGTAGGCTGGTTACCAACCAAGGCTATAAAACCTAATCTGTCCTGCTATTTAGCACATAGCTGGAGGGAGAACAAATGGATTAATATCTTTCCTAAGGTTATTTTTGCATAAGTGAATGCAACAATTTCAAATGGAAGTTGAACTTGGCTCTTCTATTTCTCATTCTGTGATTATGTCTATTGCACCAGAACCAGTGTTATAATGGCTCTGGGATTCATTTGACTTAATTAAAATAATTTTTAATGATTTTATTTTCATTTTTTGAACATACATATTTAAAAAAATTTTTTTTTTAATCATTTCATCCCAAGCAAGTCGGAACCACCATGGATGTACAGGCGACTACATAAAAGTAAAAGTTTAGATAGGAGGATAGTAAAGAGAAGGATGAACCAGTTACAGGGGGGTGTCAGAGAAAGGGCAAGAGAAGGATGGGAACACAGGTGTGAAGACAGTTGCAAAGGTAGAGTGAGAGAGGAAAAGAACAAGATATGCGGGGTGATGTAGAAAGGATGAGGGAAGGACTAGAGTCAAGTGGATAAGAAATGGAAATTGATGTTGCATTTAAATTCCTGGAGGTTGTAGCAAGAAAGCAAGTATATGGAAGGGAGTTCCACAGGTGGGAAGTGTGAGAAAAGAAGCTGCTTGAGTAGAATTGTCTGCTGCATTTGGTTGATCTAACTGTAAATGGGTGGGATCTTGTTGCCAGTCTGGTTGTATTTTTATTTTTATTTTTTTAATCATTTCACCCCAAGCAAGGCATTCCACTGCCACTATTGCGCTTGGGACTACATGGGGGAAGGCAAATAGAAAGAGTGGTTAGATATAGGAACTGTTAGAAGGGGGTGGTGATAGATAGTTGGGTGGGTGGGAAGAGTGTTTGAAAGAGTGGAAGCGAGTTAGTTTGTTAGGAAGTGTCTCTTGTGGTTGGGGCACCAGTGGCTTAAGCTCATTGGAACAGAAGCCATGAAAATATTTGTAGAAGAGAGAGAGGGAAGCTACATCCCACCTGTGAGAAAGTGGCTGGAGTCAAGCTGCCAAGTCGGAACCTATCACATTACAGATTCTTCTTTGGGGCCTGTCATGAACACTGAGATGAACAGACATACATTACCCTACAATGCACATCTAGTCTATGTCTATACAGAGATAAACAGTTTGTGTTTATCTGTTGGCAGCAACATATTCTATCAGAGAACTGTCATGGAGAAAAAATTTTGATTTTTTTTGTTTCAAATGTTAGCAAAATGCTCGTTCTGGTGCATAAAGGAAGTATTCTATATTTAACTAATTTTTATAATCTAATTTTTCTTTCATTATTGTTAATTAGAGTAATTGACTATGATTAATTTTGTTTTGCAGAAATTCCCAACAAAGAGAATTGACAAAGTTTGCAATAAACAATCACAATAGACAGAAAAGAAAAGAATAGGTTAAAAAATAGCATTAAGCATGCAAATAATATCAACAGCAAAAAGGCAAAAAGGTCACGACTAAGAATAGTGTTAACACACAAAATAGATTGCAGTATTCTGGCTTCAAGGCAAGAAAGACCAGAACTGAGTCAGATAAGACTGAGAAGTGGCGAAATCTTATTGGTTAAGAAGAAATCACATCAAGCATCTGTATCATTTATTTTTAAATTGGAGCATGAGAAGTATTTTGTATTCATTCCTACATTGATTGAAACCAACACTCATCTCTCTCATATATATATAATAAATTTATATTTAAACCTGCCTTGAAAAACCCACTGAGAATAAATGCAGAGGGGAAAAAATGGACAAAAAAAAGAAACAAACTGAGTACTTGAACATAAGTCAAAATACTCATCGAAAAGAAAAAACCCGAGACGAGAACCATAATACTAAAGCGCTCAATTCAGTAGTAGAGCAAACAAATAAGTGTAAATCTAACCTAGAGCCAACAAACCTACCGAGGTTTCACCTAATGGATCGTCAGGGCAAGTTGGCTAATAAGGCAGAAACAAGGCAGTCTGCCTTATTAGCTGACTTGCACTGACAATCTGTTAGGTGAAACCTTGGTAGGTTCGTTGGCTCTAGGTTAGATTTACACTAATATATATATATATATATATATATATATATATATATATTTTAATCATATCACCCCAAGCAAGGTATTTTATTTCCACTGTTGTGCTGGGTGTTACATAGGAGGAAAGTTATGAGAAAAAGTGACAGGTTATAGTGGGTGTCAGGAAGTGGGTAAGAGAAGGATGAGAATACTGATGAGACTGGAGTGGATGGAGAAAGGAGCATGAGAGAGAAGATGCAGGTTAGTGAGATAGGAGATGACTATTGACTTCACATTTAAATTCTTGGAGATTATAGATGTTGGGAAAGCAAGTAAATAAAAATCTATCAAATAAATGCAATGAGATATATATCATATGTAGGCATTGCAAATTGTTCACATTAGAAAATGGATAAAATCTAAATGAAACAACATGCATATAACCAACAAGTGCTTAAGGAAAATAATTATTGACAAAATATATAAAAATAAATTAAAACATAAAATTATTTTTTAAAATAAATCTTTCTTTATAAAAAAAATTTACAACAAATAAATCGATAGACCAAAAAATAAAAAAATAAATAATTTTTATAAAAACAAATCTTTCTTTTTATAAAATAATTTTACAACAAACAAATAAATAGACTAAAATTGATAAGTAAGTGAAAAATATAGAATTGGTACTGAATGAGAATATCACAACAAAGGCAATAAAATTGAAGGGAGAAGAGAGGAAAAAAAGGGAAAATGATAAGATCAGGTTGAAGGCAGGTTAACATCTTGAACGTTAAGGAGGGAAAAGAAACAAGGGAAAAGGGTAGGATGAGGGAGGAAAAAAGAAAAAGAGAAAATGTTGGTTAGTATGTATTCATTGGGACCAAATCCCAAAATGAATCTCCACTCTGATTGGCCAAAAGAAACACACATGTAAATTTTATATCTTCCCACATACATACACAGCAAACTAAAGGTTTTTGTCACTTAAATGTAAATCATCTGCACAACCAACAGAAACATTGCCTGATGATGAGAATCTATCTCGAAACATAGAAATTTCCGTGTTGCAATATACAATTAATTTATAACTATGTAATTATATATATATATATATATATGGTTAAATAAAAAGAAGACAAGAGGAAACTGTATTTAACTCACCTACACATTTCATCCGGTGATGTTTTTTTGTTTTTTGTCTTTTGGCCTTGATAAAGTCTATCACAGGATGAAACATGTAGGTGAGTTAAATACAGTTTTCTTCCTGTCTTCTTTTTATTTAACCATCCTGTCCTTAATCTCAGATCATAACTGAGTATATTTTTACATACATACATACATACATACATACATACACACACACACACACACACACATATATATATAGTGATTGTTTAATACTTAGTTTTTGGTCCTAATAGGGTTAGACAAGAACACATTTGTATTAAAAAGTGTTCGATACAATTATATTGTAGAACTTTTGAATATTTTCCATTTTTAAATGAGTTATTTTCTACCCAGGTTTCTACCATGAGTGGTGCCTTCAGGCAATTTTTAATAACTGATTTTACCTTTTACCGTTTTTCTTTAAGAACGCTCTTGTAACGGTGTTTTATTTGAACGTTCACATGGCAGGGAATTTATGAACCTGCATTGTTTAAATTAAAACCTTTTCATCCATGGTTGTATGAACCTAA
Source organism: Ascarosepion bandense (assembly GCA_037127315.1). Taxonomy (NCBI): domain Eukaryota; kingdom Metazoa; phylum Mollusca; class Cephalopoda; order Sepiida; family Sepiidae; genus Ascarosepion; species Ascarosepion bandense. Next base: position 7,184,411 of record JBBBDQ010000828.1, read on the forward strand.
GAGGTATTTCTTAGTGTGGATGCATTTAGTCATAATTTCTGTTCTTTCATTTAACAGTTTGTCTTTATTTGGGAATATCATAATTTCTAATTTTTCTTCTTGCCGCAGTCTACATATTTGTCCACCATTGTAAGGTTTGGCTGTTTTTACAATGCTTCACGTTATGTCTGCATCTTTCTCATATTTTGGTTTCAATTTCCAGACGTGGTTAGCCAATTTTGTATTGTTTTTTAATTTTTTATTTTAACTGTAGATCTGTGGTTGAACCACCTGATCTTAAAGGTGTCTTTGGTTGAGCCCAAATATATTTTGTTTTGGCCATCTGGGTCATGTACCTCTGCCTTATAAATTATTTCTTTTGTGTTGCAGAGACCTTGAAGTGGACATTTATTTTTGTCCCTGCAGTTGCATTCTTTGTTGGTGGTTTTGTTTTGAACGATGCTATTTAAGTTTCTGGCATTTTGTTTTTTTATGAAACTATCTAAATTATTCGTACAACTATAACTCAGTTTGATTGTGTTTCTGTTGAAAATTTTGTTTAGTTCCAATTCTTTTGGAAAGTGCTTATCTAATAGTTTAAAAAGTATTTGTCTTATTTTGGTCTTTACTTCAAAATTAAATGGTGGATTGAACCAGATAATGTTTCATTTTCTATTGTTGTTTTTGATTTGTCTGTTTGGTTGAGAATTATATTGTAAAATGTTTTCATGGCCAGAATTTCTTAGTGCATCCTCATATATATTTTTCTTTTCATTAAATATTGATTTGTTTGACGAATTATTAGATAGTCTGTGTTCTATGCCTTTGTCAATGTGTTTAATTATATTATTTGGATGATTGGACTTTGTATTTATGTATGATAACTTAGTGTTTGTTTTCATGTATGGCGAGACATTTCCAGTTTGTAAATTAAGTTCTACATCTAAATATTGTACCACTTTATTATTTGTGTCCGCTGTTATATCAAAATCTTGTTCTTTGAATAATTTGAAAAGCCGTTTCCTTATTTTATCATTCATTCTTTTGTTGTCTGGTGCTATTATTAATCCGTCATCTCTATATAATCCGGGGTTGTCAATATGGATTATTTTGTTTATTTTGTTTAAAATGTATATTTCCATCAACTCTGAGATTTCTGCTCCATCATATGATCCTTGTGGTACATTGAATGCTCCGTTGTTGGATTTCTTGATCCATGCTATACCTTTGTGGAAAAGTATAGATTTTTGGCAATGTAATATGTCAATATGCTCTGATGGTATTTTTATGTGCATTTTAGTAAAAGTAAATGCTTCCAGTAAACCTTTCTCAGATATTGATGGGTAAAAGTTTTTTATATCATATTTGATGAATGTGTATTTACTTTGCATTTAATTTTTTAGAACCAGGAAATACAATCACTAGTGTTTTTCCACTGGTTTGTTTGAGTCATTGTTCTTAACAAGTCACAAATATTTTTTAATATTTGATGGCTTATTTTGCTCACTTCTGTTTTTGTAGGATTAATTAGTGTATATGATGGATTGTTTTTAAAGTCATCTTTGTGGTCTTTCACTGTAAGGAAAGTTTTTTTTGCCAATTAATATTTGTATTTTATTACTTAAATTTAATTTGTCTGTGATGATTTTAGCCTCATTATTGATGTTTTCAATGTATGAATCTGGGGCTTTTTTGTAAGACTTAGTTCTTCTAATAACTTTATTTCATATATGTTTGGGTTTATTTGGTATATATTGCTAGATTTATCTCCTTTAATAAGGATGTTTTGTGTTTTTTTTTATTTTCTTTACTTCGGTATTTAATAATTTCTGGAATTTGTCTTTGATTTTTTAAATTTTATACTGTCTAAAATAGAGATCATGTCTTTTTTAAAAGTAATTAATTCTTTGATTAAAGGGGGATAATTCACTGTTTTAAAATTGAAATTACTTACATTTTCTTGTTTCTGTAGTTTTATTCAAAAAGAAAAAAAAGCTTTCTATCTTGCCTTTTATATATATATATATTATCAATTTTCTGCACTATTGTAAGAACTGCAACCTTGAAACTTCTGAATATCGTTTCTTATGTCTTTGCCTATGAGTGTATCAAATTTGATTAAAATCAGACCACTCCTTCTCTAACCCGATTTTTTTGATTATCGATTTTTGATATTTATCTGGGGTACCTCAACACAAAATCTAGCTAAGAACACTTGCAGACGCTTATAGTACAACTGTGTAAATTTTCAAGAAAATCGCTTCAGCCATTTCGGAGTCTATAGGTAACAGGGACACATACACACACACACATACACATAGACAAAGTTCCATTTATGAATAAGTTTAGATATATTTGTGCAATGCTTCACCACTATCTATCCCACAAGCATCAGGTTTTCCAAGTCGTCCTTCCTCATTACAAATCCCAGAATCTTCAGCTGTCTTTTCTTGATGTTAAATATCAGTTTCCTTTTCGTGTCCATTCTCTCCAAAACCTTGTCATTGCTTACTTACTCTGTCCATGGTATCCTCAGCATTCTTCTGTAGAACTACATTTTGGTTGCTTCAAGTATTTCCTTCATCTTTGATGAAATTGTCCCACACTCACTTCTATGTTGAAGGACAGACATCAATCCAGTACTCTCTTCTTTGTTTACAGTGAAATTTTCTTGTCTCTTAATACTCTACTCAGCTTCTGGAATGCATTTTTAGCCATGCCAATGCATCTCCAGATCTCTCACAGTGAGAGAAAAGACTGGGTACAAGGGCACTGAAGAAAAAGTAAAGGTTTATCAAGATTCAAGAAGATAGAAGATGAGAATTTACATTTCTTTTAAATCTTTGGAGATTCTAGCTATCAGCAATGCAATTAAATGGAAGGGAGTTCCACCGACAGGAAGTGCAAGAAAATAAACTGTTCGACTAGAAGCGGTGGTTACATTTTAACTTTAAAATGTAGGACCTAGGTGCCAATCTTCTAGCATGTTTAAATTCATGAAGATGGGGCGCCAGGATGAAAAGCTCATCGAAGCAGTTGCCTTGAAAATATTTGTAGAAAAGACAAAGGTAAGTGACATCATTTCAGTGAGAAAGTGACTGAAGTTGAGATGCCAAGTTAGGGCCTATTACATTGCAGATCCTTCTTGGGATTTTGTTGAGAACCTCAGCATGAATAGTAGAAGCATCCAACTAGATATGGCAGCAGTATTCAATGTGCATGAACACACACACACACACACACACGCACATATATATATATATATATATATATATAATTATATAATTGTTATGGTGAAACACACCTATTCCTCAGATAATGGACTATCCCTCCTATATTAATAAGAGTTAAGAAGTTAACTCGAGAAGTTCTTTGGAAGTTCTTAGGAGTTCTTACAAATTCTAGAGAGTTCTTTATAGTTCTATTAGAGTTCAGTAGAACTATTAGTTCCAGTTTGGACATAGTTGGACTAAGGCAGTTGATATTAGTTGGCAGTTAGCTGAATACTAAGGAGTCAGCTTAGAGTGGAAGATTACCAAGTTCCTAACATTTTGGGTGCGTTAAGTCGATTAGCAACCGACATAGCATGATTATGACTTTCAGTGCAAAAACTACTCCACAACAATAATTAAATTTGTTACACAATTAAAAATTAAAAATACATTACGACATGGAAATTTCTATATTTCAAGATTTCTATCTCGTCCTCAGACAAATGTTAGATGTTATTTGCGAAAATAATTTTCATTCCTTTTTCGCAAATAACATCAAACATTGCCTGATGATCAGAGAGAAATCTCGAAATATAGAAATTTCCGTGTCGCAATGTATTTTTAATTTTTAATTGTATATTAATTTAAAATATATAATTATATTATGCTCTACAATATTTATTGTACTGAGCACTTTTTTAAAATAAGTAAATGTCAGAGAACTAAAAATTGTAAAACCTTGGGTTCTCTTTACCTGAATATATGTATATATGCCAATTAATGCTGGACAATCTCATCATGTATGAAAAAGAAACTTGAAATAACAGAAATGTGGTCCTACAGAAAGATGCTGAGAATACCATAGACTGAACATGTCAGCAATTATGAAGTTTTAGAGAAAATGGGAACAAAAAGGGCACTTACAAAATTTGGTAGAGAGAGTAGAACTTTCTAGGACACATAATGAGGAAAGATGGCCTGGAAAATTTGATACCCATAGGACATTGAAGGCAAGAGGAATAAAAGAAAACAATGCATAATCTACCAAATGATCTTGAGTAAATGGATGGTGTCAAAAACATTTAGGGAAGATATTAAAAAGACAAAATTTATAAAGAACTACAAAGAAACAGGAGATAGTGGAGAGTCACGATCATCAATGTCCTGATGCAACATGTTGCATAGAAGTATCATATTTTTTCATTTTGTATCTGTATATATGCCTGTATTCTTCTTCTTCTATGTGCCCTGTCCCTTCAGGACGTAGGCGGTCATGGCTTTCCACGTTTCCCTATCCCTGGTGGCTCTGAGCACGCCTTTTCTTGTTACATCATGTAATCCCCGTTCCATCATCCACCTGATTAAGTCCTTCAAATATGTTATCCGTTGCTTTCCCTTGCTTCTCTTTCCCTCTATCTGGCCTGTTAGTATCAGGTTCTCCAAGCCCTCCTTCCTCATTGCATGTCCCAGGAACTTCAGCTATCTCTTCCTGATGCTCAGTATTAATTTCCTTTTTGTTTCCATCATTTCTAAGACTTCATCATTGCTCACATGCTCGATCCATGATATTCGCAGCATCCTTCTGTAGAACCACATTTTAGTTGCTTACAGTTTTTCCTTCATCTTTAATGATATTGTCCAGCATTCACTGCCATATTGAAGGACAGACATCACGTAACAATTCAGTACTCTCATCTTTGTTTCTAGTGAAATTTTCCTGTTTCTTAATACTCTTCTCAGCTCCTGTAATGCACCCTTGTGCTTTTGGATCTCAGAAATATAAATGTTTAGAAACTGATGTGACCACAAAGTGAGGGGTCAGTTTATATATTGATTGTAATAAGGAACTGATCCCCCACTTTATATCCAGTATGCTTCTGTAGAACCACATTTCAGTTGCTTCAAGTTTTTCCTTCATCTTTGATGATATTGTCAAACATTCATTGTCATATTGAAGAACTGACATCACATAGCAATCCAGTTCTCTCTTCCTAGTTTCTAGTGAAATTGTCCTGTGTCTTAATACTTTACTCAACTTCTGGAATGCTTCCTTTGCCACGCCAATTCGCCTTCGGATCTCTGTGTCACACTTTCCGTCTTCTGTTATAACACTTCCCAGGTATTTAAATTTTTGTACCTGCTTGATTCTGGTATTCTGTATTAATTTACTTATATAAATACTTATTTCTATCTCCTGTGTGGGTAGTGTTAGACATTTCTTTCACTGCGTCAACTGCTTTGCTCACCTGAGTTTTCCACCTGATTAAAAAGCTTTCAGGTATTTTCTTGTTCATTCTGTTTTCTTGTTAATATTCCATGCAAAGAACTCCTCGACAATTCCATTTAAAATGTCTCTTTTATTCTCGTGTTCCTAGCTACATGCATCTTTTTCCGCTGTGAAGAAATAAAAGAAAACGAGAGAAGAGGCGAGAACGTAAAACAGAAAATATGAAAAGAAAAAATAACAATAATCTTGAAGACGACAATAACAATCTAATCCATTTTTGTAATGACAACCGAGCACTTTTTATAAAATTATCTTGCTTTTCTTTTTTTTTTTTAATTAAATGATTGAAAAATAAATAAATAAAATGAAGATAAGTAAATTCTTATGAAGCACTATATTGCATGTTGGCGGCTTTTTTCTCTAATTTTTTCTTTTTTAAATTTTTTCTTTAAAAAAAAATTAAAAGAAATAGAACGCCTTTTTTGTCAAAGGGTGGGGGTGGATACCTGGCTCAGTCTCGGTACTAGGTGTTGATAAAGCTGTTAGCATTATTTTGTAGGCATCTTCATTTTAGTCATTAACATCATTATTGTTGTCGACGTACGTTATGTTCCTAGAAAGAAAAGCTCAGAATATTTCTTTTGCCAAACAAGAGAAAACCTGTGGATTTATTACCGTTAAAGAGATTTTACCCATTTTTGGAAAAAATGTATTTACTGGGACAAGCCACCTGGTAGGATCTTTTTTCTTAATTCTACTTTAGATTCTTTACAATTCGTCATAGTCAAAACAAATGTTTTCCATACTTGGTTATGTGTGAAAATATAATTAAATTTACTTAAATAAGTACAATATATCTTTATATCAACATGCATATCAATACAGAAAAAGGACACACACACATACACAGACACACACACACACACATACACACATATATATACTGTTTACAGACTGAGCATCATTATATATATATATATATATCATTATATATATATATATATATATATATATATATAAATCTAAAAAGAAAAAATAATAAAAGAAATTATAAACTATATGATCATAAATTTTGAATATTTTATATGTAAAAGGAAAAAAAAAAAAAATATATATATATATATATAGGCACCATATGCTCATTCAAGTATGTTTAATCAAAAAATATAGATATATCAGGTTTATTTATTTTTACAATAATCAGTTTTAGTTTTCTAATTTTATTTTTGATGTTACAATGAAATTTATCAAGGAAGTCGTTATAATTCTTGTTAACCCAAGTACTTTCGATCTCCTCTGAGATCCTCCCCAGGGATAAATTATGGAGACTTAATGCAGTTGCTATCATTGTGATGGTTATTTTTTTGTAAACACTTGTTTTGTAAACACACTCTGTTATAATTATTTTAAAATTAATCATTGCAGTTACATTGTTTTGTAAATAAGATTTCTTAATGCTGAATGGGTAAAAAGAGATAGTAAAATGCAACATAGTGTTAAATGTTAGCCAACTCAAATGAATTTCATAACATTGCTACAATATTCATAATACATACACTATATATATATATATATATATATATATATATATATATATATATATATGCTCTCACACTCTGATTGAGCAATCTGGAAGAACGGTAGACTTTGAAAAACAGAAGCTGCTCTGGCATGTGCATATCACTCATTCAGTAAAATGAATTAGAGCACTCTGGCTATTGGGTGCGTATAATGATAATATACGCGCTAAAAAGGTCTGCCTTCTTCCACCAAACGCCCATAGCCCAGAGGTAGAATCGCCGACTGACACCACATTCGGTCGGGTTTCAATCCTGGGTTAAAAAGCAATCAGAGTCTAACCGTACTGGTGAGCTGTGATACAGCAAAACAGATCTGTCTGCGGATGACGATATATATATATGCATGCACACAAACACACATATGTGCACACATACATATATAAACACAAATATATATATATATATATATATATATATACACACACACACATATATATATATATATATATATATATATATATATATATATATATATAAGCACATACACTTATCTGTACATACACACATATGTATCCATACACCTACATATTTACACATACATATATACATAGAAAAACACATATATATACAGACATACATATATATATATAGATAAACACTTTTATATACATATATATATGCACATGCACTTACACATATATATACAGACAGACACATATATATGCACACATGCATATGCACACACACATATATAAATATGTATGTACACACACATATATAAACATATATATATTTATATGTATATAAAAAATACATGCAAATATATGTTTAAACATATATATGCACACAAATATATTTACATTTACATACACCTATATATAAACGCACAAATATATATACACACATATATAGGCACACACATGTATAGACATGCAGAAAATATACACACACACACACACACACACATATATATATGCACACACACCTAGATTTTTTTTTTTTTTAGTCATATCACCCTGAGCAAGGCGGTAACACCACTGATGTGCAGGGGGCTATGTAAGAGTGAAAAGATTGGAAAAGAGAAAACCGGAAACCACATCCTGAACAGGGAACAAGGGATGAGCCTCTACACCTGTACAATAGATGTGGGTGGAGTGTGAACCGGGGTTAGTTTAGTCTATCTACTCCAATTGAGAATAAAAAAACAAAAATGAAAAAAAAAAAAGAAAAGTGAGAAGATTGGAAAAGAGAAAGCCGGAAACCACATCCTGAACAGGCAACAAGGGATGAGCCTCTACACCAGTGCAATAGACATGGGTGGAGTGTGAACCGGGCGATAGTTTAGTCTATCTATTTATAAACACATCACACATGAAAACACATATATATATACACATATAGATACTCATATATATGCACACATATATGAACACATACACATATACACATGCATATATAGAGAGAGACACATCCATATATATATATATATATATATATATATATATATATATATACAGTACTGTGCAAATGTATTAGGACAAGAACTGTTTTATCTTTTATGAGGCATCAAAATAAAGTTTAAAATCACCCCTGTGCTAACACTTTTTCATACTACCGGTAGTGTGCAAAAGTATTAGGACAGGGGTGATTTTCCTAAAAGCCTTACTGAAATTCAAATACAGGGTGAAAAGCCAAGTAAATTGCTAATAAATATTGATTATTTAAAACGAGGTGTAAAGAAATGTATTAAAAAGAAGTTATATTTAATTTTTCCTATTTTCTTTTAAACAAGTTATTTTGAAACTATTCACTATTCTATTATTCTTGGATATGACTTTTTTCTTATTCCCCCTCTTGAATTGATAAATCAAATGTTACTTTGCAAGACGCACTTTGGGAACAAATACAAGCTGCTTGGTAGGAGGTACCATTAGATACATTGAAGAAACTTGTGATGTCAATGCCTGACAGAACGAAGGCTGTGATCAAAGCAAAAGGCTATTATTATACTAAATATTAAATTTACTTTGTAACAAGTATTTTTTTCTTGTTTAAGCATTTGTTGAATAAATTAAATAAAATTACTTTAATTAAATTGTTTATTTTCTGTCAATATGCCTCATAAAACATAAAATAGGTCTTGTCCTAATACTTTTGCACAGTACTATATATATATATATATATATATATATATATATATATATACATCCACACACACTTATAGATATACACACACACAGTTACATATATATATATATATATATATACTTTTGTACATTATTTGGACTATTGTCTTCATCTTTGTTGCCATTTGTATGACGTTTCGACTGTTGTATGCTCCAGCCTTCTTGAGGTGTTAGTAATTTCAAATTGAACCCTTTATTACAATCACTGTGGTATATCATCCTCATTTCTTTGTGCAAAGCCACTTTGGCAGTCATGAGTTATCTAACCCAACTCTAAGTAGTGAGTTCAATATCAGGTTACAGCAGTGGTAAACAAGTAATTTAGTGTCAGGTTAGAACAAGATAACTCATGAGTACCAAACAGGCTTCGCACAAAGGAATGAGAATGGTATACTCCAGTGATCATAATAAATGGTTCAGTTCAAAATTCCTATCATCTGAAGAAGGCCAGAGCATATGTCAGCCAAAATATCAATATTTTTATTAAACCTTTAACACTCTGTTTCCACAAAGATGAGGACAATAGTCCAAATAATGTCAATACTATAAATTCTACCTTATCTCAGAAATATATATATATATATAAGTAAAGAATACCTAGTGAGCCAGACAGACCTACCTAGGTTTCACCTAAATGTATCATCAGGGAAAGCTGGCCAGATCTCCCTGACAATTCGTTTAGGTGAAACCTAGGTAGGTCTGTCTGGCTCACTAGGTATTCTTTAATTATTCCGCTCTACCTAAGTATTGAGCGCTTTTTTGTTAGTTGATTACTCGTGTGGGTGTTTTTCTTGGGCTACGTGCTGACTCGGTCCGAACCGTTTTGACTGATGTTCATGTACTTAGCTCTTTCTTTTTTTAAAACCATTTTTTCCCTTCTTCGTAGATTCGTGGAAGATTTTTCGACATGAGTATAGTTATTATCTCTTTTATAAACATATTTATATATATATATATATATATACATATACTCAGTTTCACACACACACACACACACACACACACACACACACACACATATATATATATATATATATATATAATTAGTGTATATTTGGGTAGTAACCTTTCTTTCTAATATCTTCACTAAATGCATCAAGAAAGATTTAATTAATATTTCATTAATTTTTCCAAAACATTGCATTTTTCCATTTTGTAGAAGCAAAGGAGTACAAAAATCTTCCAAATAATTTTTCTTGTTCCAAGTCCATTGAGCCATTTTTTATAGTGATCGTCAATGGTGTTTTGACTCTGGTGTTGTTATTTTTTTCTTGTATTAATTAGTAATTTATTTTTGTGTTGTTTTGAATAAGAGCATTCATTCGAAGCCTAGACATTTTGCATGTGGCTGGAATTTGAGTGGAGGATCTTTCTATTTTTATAAAACTTTTAACACTCTGTTACCACAATTAAATAATGTAAGGTTGGTAGTGGGAAAGAAATGTTTAATATACAGGGCCTCACTAATAGTAAGATGCTTCTGATGACATGATTTTTATAGAATTCTAGTGTTTTCAACCAGAATGTTTCTCAAGTGTTCTCGTAAATTATGGCTTGATAGATGTTTTTTATAGTACTTTAGTCTAATAAATGATACATGAGACATCAAATCAAGGAGATGGTAGTATGTTCAATATAGGTAATTGATTTGTGACAAGAAAAAATTTTGTACTGGGCAGTGAAATTTATATACTATATTGGTGATTGCTAGTTCAAATTTGATGGGGTTATTTTGATTAATGACAACAAAGTCTGTGATTTTTCATTTTCTGTAATATGTTATAAATTTTACATGTTTTTCAGGAATTACAACAGAAATATGGTGTTTAATGATTTTTTGTATAATAAATTTGTCTTGCTTATAATTATTGTGCATATTGTTACAGTAACATATGTTGATGTTTTTGTGTGGTATTTTTAATACTGGTGTCATGCATGTTTTGTAAAAATAATTTTATTTGCTTATCGATGATGTAGTTGTAAAATTATTGTAGACTCATGTTTCTTTTAAGTGTTTTAGTTTGATCAGAAATATCCTCATGGAAGATAAATTCTGGTGTGATCTATTCAGTGCCAAGCTTAGCAACATTGCCCCCCACTGCAAATTTATGCGTTGTGGGCTCCTCTACCCACAGAATACAATCTGTGCCCTCCCCAAACATACTGACTCCACAATAAATGGTGCTTTAAACAAAATAACAAACTCTCAGAAACTTTGCAGACTGTTAGAGTTGCTAGATTTTTATAAACGTTTTATGACATCCTGAAAGTTTGAATATACTTGTTCTTGCATGTGTTATGTTGCAATAAATACAAACAATGGAATTGTATAAATTTGGTATATTACTAGGAAGAGTAGTATTTACAAAAGAGGTTGTTAGTAGAATACAGGAACAAGGGTTTAGTAGAACGTAATGTCATGAAACGTAAGAGTCTGACCAATAGCATACTTCTGGTTCACTACTGGAAATACTCAACTGACTTGTTACTCGGCTGACTCATCGAGGTCTTTTCTGAGGTATCATCACTACTACTTTATGTCGTGCTTGGAACAGTCCATTATTGTAAACAAAGGTGGAGAGCACCCCAACAGTATGAATGTTGAAACAGATATCTATATAATTTATTTCTCTCTCAAGTTCATTTTCTTTTTAATTACAAATGATTTGCAGCCTCTAGCCCCCACCCCAAAGGCTTCTATCAAAGATTATATATATATATATATAAAGAGAGATAGAGAGAAAGAGAGATGGGTTGATAGATGTCTATTTCAACATACAAGTATGATAATAATTTTCCAGTCAATCCTAATAATTATTTTGTTAATTTTTTTCCATTACAATAGATCAGCTGGGCCAAGGAGCCTTGAGGCCTTGCAGGGTGGGGGAAAGGCCTAGGGAACTTGTGCCCCCCCCCCACAATTGCATGGTCTGTGAAGGGGCCCTAAGCACAGCCCTGGATCTATTCAAGAAGTATGTTATCCCTGCTATTTTATATTTTTTCAGCAGTTGACTATCATAGTTCAGAAGACACGAGTTCATACTTGAGGGTTTTTTATACGGGTCAGTGGTAAATATTTCGAATTTTAGTTCGATATCAACATTAAGGATATTGTTATTATGTTGAGGTCACATATAAGTTTTAGTGATGAGTTTTTTAAAGTTGATTTTAGATTTCTAATTTTGTCTTAATTTTTTATTTAAAAAACTGTTGTCAATGTACCTTGTGGTTTCTTATATTTGTGCTGTCTCAGTTATTTTAAACACTTTGTTTTCAATATAAGACATGTAAAAGTAAAAGAAAGCAGAACCTGATGGGCTTCCCATACTGACGCCATTAGTTTAGATGTAGGTGTTGTCAATATGAGTATAAAAGTGGGATTTCATGGTACGTTATCATACAGATATACTGGTTGGAAATTCCCAACAATCTTCTTGATTTTTTAGCTACTGATCTCAGCATAGCGTACTGTGATCAGTTTATTATAAATTTTAATGAATTTGTGGGATTTTTCTTTAATTTAGTGATTTTTGTTAGGTCATCTAGGAAAGATTATAATTTTTACCATCTTTGTTGCAATCTTGTCTGTTGAGAACTACATTATTATTGGTTTTGTTAGCACATCTGATGATGATATTGGAGTTGCTGCATGTCACTTTTGCAGGGGATTTGATTTTGTTTATGAGAATATTAGTGTGTTTGGGGTGTATATGCATCTCTACGTATATGTATATATGTGTGTGTGTGTGTGTACATACAAGTATATATATATATATATGCATATGTATATATATGTGTGTGTGTGTGTGTGTACATACAAGTATATATATATATATATATATATATATATATATATATATATATGCATATGTATATATGTGTGTGTGTAAATGTGTAGGTATATATATATTTAGTATATCGAGGCAGCAAGTAATTTTCTAAACATATGCTATTAAATATAAGAGACAATGAATGTCTATTATGTTTAATCATGAGCCGTTCTAAACGTCGTATTTTTGCTTTAATTTCAGTTGAAAATAAAGACAAAAATTCTCCAACATTTGGATAATTATTTATTGGTTTTCTTCTAAGCTTCCGGCTCACATGAGCCATCTTCAGTGAGGTAGTTTAAACTGAAATATTATAAAATCCACCATCACCGACGATTTTATTTTGTGTTGACATAAAACTCCGCTTGGCAATGGCAATAGTTACCAAAAATAATAAACGCATTTCTTAAGTTTGCGATGCAGTTTTATGATATCACACCGCAGGGTAGCGCGAAATGACAACAAAACCATGTAGTCAAATGCAATGTAATATGTTATTTCCTGTTTTAAAGTTGATTTTATTGAGTGTTGGTTGTTTTGATTTGATGTACATGGCCTCCAATATCTGCAGGTTCCTCTTACTGTTTGTATGAGTAAGCATCACCATATTGTTGACCAAAATCTGTCTGATATTACCTACATGTTTATGTTTATGTGTGTTGACATAAAACTCCACTTGGCAACGGCAATAGTTACCAAAAATAATAAACGCAGTTCTTAAGTTTGCGATGCTCAGAGTACTATTAAACAACATTTCTCTAAAAACATATAAATAATTATCCAAATGTTGGAGAATTTTTTTCTTTATTTTTAACTGAAATTAAAGCAAAAATACGACGTTTAGAACAGCTCATGATTAAACATAATAGACATTCATTGTCTCTTATATTTAATAGCATATGTTTAGAAAAGTGTATGTATATATATATATATATATATATATATATATATATGCATATGTATATATATTTGTGTGTGTGTATACGTATATATATATATATATATATATTGTCATTCGCAGACAGATCTGTTTCGCCATATCACAGCTCATTAGTACGATTAGACTCTGATTGCTTTTTTATCCAGGATTGAAACCCGACCAAAATGGCGTCAATCAGCAACTCTACCCCTGGGCTATGGGCGTTCAGTGGAAGTAGGCAGACTTTTTTGCGTGTATCATTATATATATGCATATGTATATATATATGTGTGTGTGCATACATATATGTATATATATGCATATGTATATATATATATATATATATATATATATATATATATGTGTGCATGTGTGTGTGTGTGTGTGTGTGTGTGTGTGTGTGTGTGTGTGTGTGTGCATTCAAATGTTAATTTATTTGTTTGAACATTATTTTTAATATATATTCGTATTTGAATATGTTGTTGATCCCGGGAATGGGGCCTGCACAAATAAATGAACAACCAGTAATTGAGATAGAACATAAGTGTATTAATGTAAGGATACAGACTTGAATGAAGATTAGTAATCCAGGAATGTGGATTAGTAAAAAGCATATATACAAGTCTCTGGAGGTGAAGCTGTAGTATATTGAGTATGTCTGCATCGGAAGCTGACGGGTATGGCGTAATAATCTTCTTAATGAGTGAAGAACAGAGCTAATATGAACTACGATGTATGGACTGCCAATCTCTCTCTCTGGACTCTCGTATTTTCCAGTTAACTCTGTGAAAACGTGGTATTCTCCCATCTCACTTCTATAGCAGTAGTATAAGTATAATCTGGATGAGTTCATCTTTAGGAAAAGGAGGGACCTTACAACAGAGTAGATACTCTGTTTATAATGAAACAGTACACTTATATATATATATATATATATATATATATATATATCTACTGGCCTAAATATTTGTGAGAATTTTTATAAGAAAGTGTGCATTATTTGACAAGATTTGAAACTACGACCTTGAACAAAACAGGGGAAGCCATCAATTGATCTGATGCATCTCAGACTGCTTGACCACAAGTGATTTCACGGTCTAAATGAAACCAAACAAAAAAGAAAAACACTTAAACAGGGAAAACAAAATTGATATTTTTAAAACTACATTCAAATATGCATATATATATATATATATATATATATATAAAATAAATTTCAAAGTTCAAAACTGTTGAATGATCATTTCAACATGAAATCCCTAAGAGACATTTCACATCTCATCGGCAACTATTCATATTCAAAATGAAAAAATTTAATACCTTTCCCAAGGGTATTTGCGTGTAAGTGAATGTATGTATGTATGTATGCCGCATTCACCCTAGTCGGGTTGAGCGGGCTTCCTCCCTGACGGAGCAAGTCTCATTGGGATTTGTTTAAGGGCAGGGTCCCAAGTCCTACCCTGTTATTTAACCCATAACTGGAGGGAACGGACGGATTAATACCTTTCCCAAGGGTACCAGTGCGCAAGTGAGTGCAGTGTGCTCAACTGAAATTGGAACTCGGCTCACCGATTTCCCCCTCCAAGCCGACATCCACCGCACCACAACGCACATCCGTGAACGCTAACAGCACCTGGTATTCCCAAGTGGTCACCCACGTAAGTACTGACCAGGCTCAACGTTGCTTAACTTCGGTGATCGAGCGGGAACCGGTGTATTCAACGTGACATGACCGTTAGTGTAAGTGAATGCTAGGAATTCAACTGGAATTCGAACTTGGCTCCACCGATCTGAGTTGATATCCATTACACCACAATGCACATCCAGTAGCAATAATAATAGCATTACGTACATGTAAAAAAATGCTAAAATAATGGAAGCAAAATTAATAAAATATTAAAAGCCAACACTCAACAATAACAACTATGAACACAGTGTTTAGAAAATAAAATATTCATATAATTCTAAATACATATATAAAACAATCGATATATTCAGTTAAAAGTGAAAAAAAATCATCCTTATAAAAATAATGACTTGATGTATGTATATATGTATCTACATACATGAAAGTGTTTGTAAAAATAATAATTCTTGTTAATTCCTTAACTCCAGAAAGGAAAACATGCAAGAATACTGTGAAAATTAAATAAAAATTTAATAAACTATTCCTTGTCGGTCATTTCAATGAAATATGCTTCATTGTCAGAAAGCAAACATTTGAACCATTCACCCATGTGCCCATATATATATACATATGTGTGTGTGTGCATACATTGTATATATGTGCATGTAATATATGTGTATATGTACACACACACATATATATACTTACATATATAACACAGCAGAGAGGACAGAATCCCAATCATAGTCTTAAAGAAATGTGTCCCTGAACTCTCCTCTGTCCTTTCTAAGCTCTACAACTTCTGCCTATCTGCTTCCTGCTTTCCTGCCTGTTGGAAATCTTCCTCTGTAGTTCCTATATTCAAAAACACTGGAGAACCCTCGGACCCCACAAATTACCGCCCTATCAGCCTTCTTTCGATCATTGGCAAAGTGTTCGAGGCCATTATCAACGCCAAGGTGGTTCAGCACCGCACAACACACAGGCTCCTCTCGGACAAGCAGTACAGTTTCTGCTTCACCAGGTCTACTGCTGATATGCTAACGACCATCACTGAGTATATATACCAGGCACTCGACAGGAATGGTGAAGCCCGAACCATCACCTTGGATATCTCTAAAGCGTTCGACAGCGTTTGGCATGCTGGCCTTCTATGCAAACTGCAGAGCTATGGTATAGCTGGACAATTGTTTGAACTAATCCAGTCATTCCTATCTAACCGCACATTGAAAGTGGTATTAAACAGACATGCCTCCCAGAACTACCATACGAATGCAGGTGTCCCTCAAGGCTCTATCCTAGGTCTTACACTCTTTCTGATCTACATTAATGATCTCCCTGATACCATAAGATCCCAAGTAGGTATGTACGCCAATGACACCACAGTTTACTCTCGCCTCGATCAAAATCTGGTGTGGGCAACAAAGCTAACCTTGCAGCCGAGCTTGAAAAGGACCTCCAATCCGTAGTGGACTGGGGTAAGAAATGGTTCGTAAATTTTAATGCTTCTAAAACGAAGCTACTATCAATTAATCATCTTAGACAATCGCACCTACCTCCTATTGGCATGGACAAGGCTTGCCTCCCAGAGAGTAAAACATGGCACCTCCTTGGTCTCACACTTTCAGCGGACCTCAATGACTACATCGAATCCATTGCTAAATCCGCTGCTATGAAAGTTGGTTCTCTGTGCAGGGCCCAGAGATTTTTCTGTCTGAATCTATCCTGCACATTTATAAATCTACCATCCGCCCGTGCATTGAATACTGTTGCCATATCTGGTCGGGTGCCCCTGCTATTCTCCTTGGGCTTCTCGACAAGGTACAGCGGAGGGTCTGTAATGTGATCGATACTGACTTAGTAGACTGCCTGCAGTCTCTCTCTCACCGGTGTGACATGACTTCCCTGTGTCTCTTCTATAAATACTTTCACGACTTCTACTCAATGAACTTAGATCACTGGTGCCCCCTAGGTTCGAATTTGCACGAGATACTAGATTAGCAACTAGATCCCACCCTTTTACAGTGAAACTGATAAAATGCAACCGCAACTTCTACTCCAACAGTTTCTTTTCTCGCACTTCCCGACTGTGTAATTCCCTTCCACATGACTGCTTCCCCGACAGCTACAATCTCCAGAAGTGTAAATGTAAGGTCAATAGACACCTCCTAACACACTAACTCGCTTCCATTCTTTCAAACACTC
Organism: Ascarosepion bandense; assembly: GCA_037127315.1. Classification (NCBI taxonomy): domain Eukaryota; kingdom Metazoa; phylum Mollusca; class Cephalopoda; order Sepiida; family Sepiidae; genus Ascarosepion; species Ascarosepion bandense. The sequence goes on from JBBBDQ010000828.1 coordinate 7,202,116, forward strand.
TTCCCACCCACCCACCTATCTATCACCCTACTTCTGACATTTCCTATATCTAACCACTCTTTCTATTTACCTTCCCCTATGTAGCCCCAAGCACAATAGTGGCAGTGGAATGCCTTGCTTGGGATGAAATTATTAAAATATATATATATGTGTGTGTGTGTGTGTGTGTGTGTGTGTGTGTGTGTGTGTGTGCATATATATGTGTTTGTATATATATATATATATATATATATAATAATAATAATAATAATAATAATAATAATTATTAAACCGACTCTGCGTGTATTCTAATCTCAAAATTTTATAGAAGGGACTTTCTAAGACTATGAATGACCAGCAGAATCTAAATCCGTTATTGCCCTCGGCTATAAAGCTTTGGGCAAAGAGGGGGAAAAAAAGAAAACTGCGTGGGACCGACAATACATACGGTTCCTCCCAGTAAAAAGAAAAAAAACCCTCTAACGGAACAAACAACCAGAAAAGAAAAGTGCTCGATACACACAACCGAAAAGTATTTAACTAGAAGGCAGTAACGCAGAGCAAACACACTAACAAAATAGCAAGATCGCCAAGACCGACCGCGGTTTCGCACAACGGCTCGTCAGGGCAAAGGCAGATCATGTACTAACCAAATAAATACACACTACAAAGACTAACCCATTAGCAGAAGAGGTTGGATGGAAGGAAGAAAAAAAAAAAAAAAAAAAAACCTGGGAGGGGGGTTACTATAACTTTCGATATCCTAAGTGAGAAACTTCATTTTATGCATTCTACACTTATTTAATATCTCAGTTCTAGAGTTAATAAGCCTATTAGCGGGTTCAAATTTAGCTATAGCTAGCTTCTCCTCATCACAAAGTTTACAAAATTTATTATTCTTATTACTGCTAGGGCACTTTTTTATTATTTCCCATTTCAGAATTGGGTCCTTTTTACTTTTGGCTTTTATTTCCCATACATAGGTAGATAACGCCGTGCTATGCTTATATCTAGCGTTTTTGAAAGAAGTTTTATGATTATAAAACCTACTTTTAAAATTATCGTGTGTAGATCCTATGTATGTCTTGGGGTTTTTGTCATTTTCGCTAACATAGACCTTAACTTTGTAGACTACACTTGTCTGATTACAATTACCCTCAATCGGGCAGTCCTTTTTAGCTCTACAATTACACTTATGCTCCTTAATGTTATTATTACCGGAGGCCGCTGTATTCTCTTTTAGTTTACTTTTGTTGGTGTTATTAATGATTTTACCTATATTAGGCATACAGGAGTAACTCAACTTAATAGTATTCCTGTTAAAAATCTGCTTAAGTCTATTATTTGAGTTGAAATGTCTATCTATTAAATTAAAAAACATTTTTCCTATCTTGGATCTGACTTCCTTATTATATGGGGGGTTGAACCATATAATTTTTCTTGATCTATTCTTACTGGCTTTTTTATTTAAACCTTGGTTCGAAAATTCTAACTTTTCTTGGTGCCCACTTTTTTTTAAGGCCATTTGAAAAATTTTTTTGTGTTTTTCAAAAACTTCCCTATTTGACGAGTTTGTAGACAATCTAACCTCTATACCTCTAGGAATACTTTGCAGAATATGTCTAGGGTGGTTAGACTTTTTATTAACGTAAATTGGGGCATAGTTCCTTTTGATGTATGGTGTTATTATCCCATTGGCAATGTTTAACGTTATGTCTAAGTAATTGACTATTTTCACGTTATGCTCTATTTCTATTTCAAGCTTATGGGACTTAAAAAACTTTTGTACTTCTTTTCTCATTTTGTCTCCTAATCTAGGCGTGCAGTTTTCTATCACTATCAATCCATCATCCCGGTACAGGCCGTGATTATGGAAATCTATTATTTGGTTTAATTTGTGTAGTAATAGGCACCCTATCAGTTCAGCCACTTCCGCACCATCATATGCCCCTATTGGGTTATCAAACCCTTGGGCATCAGTCTTTTTTATCCAAATTTCATCATTGAACCATAATAACGTTTTACGGCAGTGCCAGATTATTTCTAGTTCCTCCTTTTTTATTTCGTTATACTCTTTCGCTAATTCTAACGCTTCTGAGAGTAACTTAGCCGTTATTGATGGATAGAACTCCTTAATATCGTATTTAATATCGGTCTTGGCGATCTTGCTATTTTGTTAGTATATATATATATATATATATATATATATATACAAGTTTACATATATTGTGTATATATATGGGTATACATATGTGTACATCCATTAAAATATATATATATATATATGTGTGTATATGCATATATACCAGTATATTTATATATATGCATATATGTATGTTTATTTAGATATTCATGTACATATGTATATATATGTGTTTTATGTATATATACACTACCAGTCATAATTATTAGGCCACCCCAGTTTTTTTTTTAAATTATGTATTTCATACTATTTTTAGTATTTATTGCTAAATGGATAATTTTAAATGAAAATAGAATGGTTCTTTGGTTTGTAAAATTTTGCAGGGGAGCCTTTGCTTCAGCCAGCCAATAAGAAGAGACTAGCATGGAGAAGAGATCACAAAAACTGGACACCAGAATATTTCATTTGATGCACATGTTATTCTGCAGTATTAATAAAAGAACCATTCCATTTTCATTTAGAATTATCCACTTGGCAACAAATACTAAAAATAGTATGAAATACATCATTTTTTAAAAAACTGGGGTGGCCTAATAATTATGGTTGGTAGTGAATGTATATGTATGTGTGTATGTATATATATGCATATATATATATATATGTTTGTATATTGTGCAGCAATCTTTTATTTAAACATGTTTCACTAAAAACGACCAACAAGGAAGATTTTAATAATTTTTCATTAAATTTTTCCAGTATTTTTACATGTTACATTTTTGCTGGAGATAAGAAGTGTAAAAATATTTTGTATTATTCTAAGTGCTTTCAGCCACTTCACTGGCTATTTTCAAGGATGTAATTTTTCTGATTTTATTATTTTAATCTTATATTTGACTGTAATGTAATTTTTTTTGTTTTATATGTGCTTGAAATTGAGAGTTTTAAAGCTGGGCATCTGCATATTTTTTAAAAACCTTCCAAAACTCCATTTCCACTGTTAAATAATGTAAGGTTGATGGTAGGAGAAAACTGATTGATATATAGTGCCTCTCTTATAGCGAGGTGCCTTTGATATTTTGATTTAAATTGTATTTTTGTATTTTCGACCAAACTTTTTCTTAAAGGTTCTTGTAAATTATGGGTTAATAGATGTTTTTTTATTGCACTAGTAATATTAGATAAATGGCACATAAGGTACTTATTCAGAGAAGTGGTAGTATGGTTAATATAGGTAATTGATTTATGACAAGAAATACAATCTTGTACAGGGTAATGAAAGTCACATATATTAGTCATCACTAGTTTTGTTCTGATGGTGTTATTTTGATTTAAGACAACAAGTTTTCCATTTTCTATAATATATTATAAATTTTACATGTTTTTGAGAAATTATGGCAGAAATATGGTGTTTAATAATTTTTTGTATAGCAAACTCATCCTGTTTATAATTATTGTGCATTTGATTGCACTAAAATTTGTTGATGTTTTTTGTGTTAGTTTTAATACTGGTGTTATGTATTTTTCATAAGAATAATTTTATTTGACTAGCAATGATGTAGTTGGGAAAATTATTGTTGACTAATGTTTGTTTTATGTGTTCACTTAAAAATATTCTTTGGGAGGAGGAATTTTGATGTGCTTTTTTAAGAAGTTTGTTATTTCTGCTATTTTATACCTTTCTGGGTATTAACTATTATAGTTAAGAAGACAAGAGCACATATTTGTTGTTTGTTTTATCCAGATAAGTGATAAATCCATTGGTTTTTAGCTCTATATTAACAATCAGAAATGAGGTTTTGTTTTTTCCCATGTGTTATAAGTAGTTTTTGAAATTTTTTAAAGAAATAATTCGATACTCATGCAATGCTCAGCCACACACATCATGTATTAGCTTTAATGAACTCTCTTTTTCAAAAACACAAAGAAACACAAAAATTATGTTACAGTCAAACATGAGGACCAAATAAAAACATCAGAAAAGTAACATTTTTGAAAATGGCCAGTGAAATAGCTGAAAGTGCTTGGAAAGTCAAAAATTATGGAACGTTTTTACAGTCCTTATCTCCACTAAAAAAGAAACATGTAAGAATACTGGAAAAATTATATCAAACATTAATAAAGTCTTCCTTGTCGATTGTTTTAACAAAAAATGTTTAAATGTATGCATATGTATATATGTATATATGCATATGCATATACATCTTTGAAGCAAATTAATTAAAACAAAATAAATACTGTTTTCTTAGGATCCTTAACACTTTTTCTTGATCACATATACATTGTCTCTTGCCATGGTTTTTCTCTTTCGACCGAATTTTCTATTATTTTTAGACTGACAGATCCAGTTTATTTCTTTGCCTAGATAACACCACTGACAGTTGAAAGACTGACACCAACAATATTTGTGATCTCTCTGTAAGGCTTGCCAGTGTGTTTGTGCAGTGTTAAAATTGTTGTAGGCTTCCTTGAAGTAATGTCCATCGCAGACAATAGCCAGAGGACAACTAATCAACAGTCCAGACAGTAGTGTCTAGGTGTAATAACAATCCAATGCAATCAAAGATAAAGCAATATTTTTCAAGGCCAAACAAATTTCATCATACACCTCAAAAATAGATTCCTATTATTTCACACATTTGCAAATGGCCTAATCTGAGGAAAAAATAGAAATCCTGTCATTCCAGTAGGTCTAAAACTAACTGTATGGAAATTAAAGCAGTTTTTTCAATTAATTTGCACAACGATATATATATCCCGGCCAGAAGCAAGTAGATGTCTAGCCAAACTGATGAGCTGTAATACAGCAAAACAGGATGATGAATATATTACGCTCTCATTACGATCAAGCTTTCTAGAGAGGAAAATTTAAATAAAACCAGTTACCACTTCAGCGATTTATGCATAACTCTTCAGCAATGAATTGAGTTCTTTCAGTGATTGGTGTGTGTGTATACACTGCTTATATATAACATGCTAAATTTGCCCTTCTCTGATTCCAGGTGCCTATGGCTTAGGGGTTAGTGACCCCGACTGACACGAAAACGGTCGAGATTCGATCCCAGCCAGAAGCAAGCAGATGATGAGCGAAACAGCAAAACAGGCTTGTATGTGGATGACAAATATATATATATATATATATATTTATCGACATCCGCAGACAGATCTGTTTCACCGTATCACAGCTCATCAGCACGGTTAGACTCCGACTGCTTTTTTACCCAGGATTGAAACCCGACCAAAATGCCGTCAGTCGGCGACTCTACCCCTGTGCTATGGGCATTTGGTGGAAGTAGGCAGACTTTTTAGCGCATATCACTATATGCGCCCAATAGCTAGAGTGCTCTAATTCATTTCACTGAATGAACAATGCGTACATATATATATATATATATATATGTTATGGTATTGAAGACAAGAAATGTTTTACTCTAATAAACCATAATAAATTTTAAAACAAAAACACCAGTCGACCAGTTTCGTCCCCTCTTGTCAGAACTGTAAATGGAAAAATTATGAAAAGAAAATCTGTCAGGGATGACACGAATGAACCGAAAGGGAAAAAAATAAAAGTTATTACATCTGAAGATGCTAGAGACCCAGCAGAGCAAGCCAAAGCAAACAGTCCAGAAATCTTTTCTGGTATGTCGCAACCTTCTTATCACTGCAGCAGCAGATTTGATGTAACCATTCCATTTCAGGTCAGTTGAAAATGTGAAGCTAAGTGGAGACACACTATGTTGCTCTCCAGGAGATTAGCATTGGCCATTCTTATTGCAGACAGGAAAGTTTCTCTATGGTTGTTAAAGAATAGCATTTTTTGGTGTGAGGCAATAAATTTTACAAGCCATTTCCTGTCCCAGTTAACAACTGATTGAAGGTCTGTTTCAAGAGCAGCAGCCATGTTTACTTTGTCAGCCTTGTCAGATTTCCTGTTGAGACAGAAGCAAATGGTGATGTCATCTGCATAGATGCCTATTTGGAAATTTATTACATCAGGAAGAAGACCAGAAACAGTGTAGGACCTAGAATAGAGCATTGACAGATACCCGCATTTGTGTGAAAGGATTTGGAAGCTCCCCAGTTCAAAACAACATTCATTTCATGATTTGATAAGAATAATTGGATTAAATCAGTCATCCAGTAATACCATAGCCCTGGAGCTTTCGGCAATCCACACCCTGTCAAATGCTTTCAAGATATCTGAAGCCATTATTATCAGTTGTAACTCATGTCTTTGTTTTTAGTCAGTATGTATAAGGGTTTTACTGGATAGCAGCTCAGAAAGAGAATTCAGAGCACCATGTACAGATTCCAAAAATCATAAATCCAATATTGTAATTCCAAGAGTCAGATAATGCCAGCTACATAAACTGAGAGTGTTAAGCAGTCTGCCTTTGGTCCAAAATAATGTTTTTTTTTATTTGTTGAAAGAAAGGTTGTCATAGGATAAGACTGACAGGGAAGCACAAACTGTTACCATATTTTGAGGGCTAATAAACAGAACACAGTTTTGAGGCTAATAAACAAAATGCAAAGAGTTACCATATTTTGAGGGCTAATAAACACAAACAGTTACCATATTTTGAGGGTGAATAAGCAAAATACAAACACTTACCAGATTTTGATGGCTAATAAAGTCGATTAGATCTTGGTTCTGATTTTCTATTTTGACAGATAGTAAAGAGAACACAATTTTTTTTAAGCTACCACTTTTTTCTTTCATCACCACAATACCAGGTGAGTTTCATTACATGCACTTACATACAAATATCATTAGAAAAGGTAATAACCCATTTTTTATTCCTCTAGCTATGGATTAAATAGTAAAGTAGACTTCAGCTTTGGTTGGCAGCCAGTCTAAAAGAAGGACAACTCTGAATTCAATGCTACATGTTGCTCCTATTGAAGTACATACTGTGCATAGTTTATAATATCTATTATATTATTATATACAAAATTATATATATATCATATATATTATATATATATATCAGTCAGTTATGTGCCATGCATGAAACACGCTTCGGCTATCATGTCTCGAAAGAGACATGACTGAATGGGCAGAAGATTATCCCGCAGTAGGTTACCATTGCTTTCTGAGGTAGACTGGTTGCCAGCCAAGGCTATAGAACCCAATTTGTCCTGTTATTTAACCCATAACTGGAGGAAAGAGATGGATTAATACCTTTCCCAAGGGTATTTGTGTGTAAGTGAATGCAATGGATTCAACTGGAATTCGAACTCGGCTCTCCAATTTCTTGTTCCGAGCCGATATCCACTGGACCACCACACACATCCATATTATATTATATATATATATATATATATATATATATATATATATATACATATATATCATATAAAAAATAATATTATTATATTATAGTTTATAGTATCTATTGCCTCATTTACTTTCATTCTTGGTTGATTGGTTTGCAGTCAAATCGCATTAAAAGCACTAATTCTCATTCAATCACCAGAATTAAGGAGCATCAAGAACGTCATCTATGCAATGGGGGAGTAAACCTCAACAAAAATCCCACATTTGGAATACAAGGGGTTAACTCTCACAACAGACCTCAAGTGGAATGACTATATAGAATCCATAGCTAAATCCACTGCTAAGAAAGTCGGTTCTCTGTGTAGGGTCAGGAAGTTTTTCCCATCTGCACATATATAAATCTACCAACTGCCCATGCATTGAATACTGCTGCCATATCTGGTCAGGTGCTCCTGCTATCCACCTAGGGGTCCTTGACAAAATCCAACGGAGAATCAGTAATGTGATAGATCCTGACTTAGCAGCTCGGATACAGTCACTTTCTCACCAGCGCAATGTGGCTTCCCTGTGTCTCTTCTACAAATACTTTCATGGCTTCTGCTCCGATTAACTTAGCTCACTGGTGCCCCCTATATATAAATTTACTCGAGCCACAAGATTAGCAACTAGGTCCCACACTTTTATTGCGAAACCAATAAGACATAAATGCAAATTCTACTCCAGCAGCTTCTTTTCTCACATTTCCTGCCTGTAGAATTCCTTTCTGTTTACTTGCTTCCCTGACAGCTACAATCTCCACGAATTTAAATGTAAAGTCACTATTCATCTTCTATCTCATTAACTTGCATCCTCTCTCTCTCTCATGCTCCTTTCTCCATCCACTCCACTCTCATCAGTATTCTCATTCTTCTTTTACCCACTTCCTGACACCCTCTATAACCTGTCACTCTTTCTCATAACTTTCCTCCTATGTAACCCCCTGCACAACAGTGGCAGTAAAATGCCTTGCTTGGGGCGATATAATTGTAAAAAAATTCTTGTTGGAACAGCTCCATCCTGGTTGACCTCCACCATTTTTTATTTCTGGCCATACTGAGCGCTGTGGGGTTGAGGCATCCGAATCTCACTTCAATCAACCATGTGTCCTTGGGGATAAAAGACATTGGCTCAAATAATCCAGTGACTTGACCCAGAGAGTTGCAAGTTAAACAAAGGTTGTTTGAATGGATATACTTTGAGATTATTTGATATTAATGCAAACCCCCGCCCTACTCTACCCAACCCTACCCACATGTTCTATCCTTGAAACTACGCTTTTTCTGATCTTCATCAGTGACTTTCTGAATGTTACCAGTTTCCAGCTAGCTATCCTCTCTGTTATGATGAAGACTGTTGGTTGTGTGTGTGGATGACAATTTGTACTCTCTCTTGCCGACTGAGTGTTCTGTGGAGGGATAGTTTTAAAAACAGTGGCTGCTACTGCTATTTATGCATAGCTTAGGGGTAGAATCTCTGACTGATATCAAATCAGTCAAGTTTTAATCTCAGTTTGAAGTAATTGAATATCTAGTCACACTGATGAGCTGTGATACAACAAAACTGGCCTGCATGTGGATGACTATATATATATATATATATTACTCATCCACATACAAGCCTGTTTCGCTGTATCACAGCTCATCAGTGTAGCTAGACATCCACTTGCTTTTGGCCAGGATCAAAAACTCGACCGATTTGGTATTAGTTGCAGTTGCTAACCCCTAAACCATAGGCACATGGCATCAAAGGAGGAAATTTTAGCGTGTTATATACAAGCAGTATATACACACCAAAAGAAATCAATTCATTACTGAAGAATACTGCTTAAATGGCTGAAGTGGTAACTGTTTTTAAAATTTTCCTCTCTAGAGAGCTCAATTGTACTGAGAGCATAATATATTAGTCATCCACACACAAGTCTGTTTTGTTGTATCACAGCTCATCAGTGTGGCTAGACATCCACTTGCTTCTGGCCAAGATCAAAACATGGCTGATTTGGTGTCAGTTGGAGTTGCTAATCCCTAAAGCATAGGCATATGGCATCATAGAAGGAAAATTTTAGCTATATACAGTTATATACACGCCAGTTACTGAGACAACTCATTTCATTGCTGAAGAATACTGCTTAAATGGCTGAAGTGGTAACTGTTTTTAAAATTTTCCTCTCTAGAGAGCTCAATCGTAATGAGAGCATAATATATTAGACAATATAAATGTATATTTCTTTCCTGTCATTCTCAGGGGGAAATCACCTGTGAGGAAAAAGCTAATAATCCTTTCAAATACTTTTCCTTCTTAGTTTTGAAGTTAATGCACAGTTAATACATTTAGTTTAGTTCATTCACAATACTTGATGAATAAATATAAATATTTTTCTAAATCAGCAGATGTTTTATCTTTGAAATTCTCCAATAAGTTTTCAAATAGAATTTTTGTTATTTTTTGTCAAAACTAAAATTATATTTGAAATAATTTTAGAAATGCATTTCCAAATTTATACATAAATCCTCTAGGTTAGTTTCAACTTAACATTTGGTTCCTCCAACGAACTTAGGTCACTGGTGCCCCCGCCACAAGGATTTACTCATGTAACCAGACTGGCAACAAGGTCCCACACATTTACAGTTAGATCAACCAAATGCAGTAGACAATTCTACTTTATCAGCTTCTTTTCTTGCATTTCCCGCCTGTGGAACTCCCTTCCATATACTTGCTTTCCTGATGGCTCCAACCTCTAGGAATTTAAATGCAATGTCAATACCCATCTTTTATCCATTTGACTCCAGTTCTTTCTACATCACCCTGTATATCTTCTTCTTTTTCTTTCTCTCTACCTTTGCAACTATCTTCACACCTGTGTTCCCATTCTTCTCTTGCCCTTTCTCTGACACCTGCTATAACTGGTTCATTTTTCTCTTTACTCTCATCCTATCTAAACCTTTACTCTTATGTCGCCCACTGCACATCAGTGGTGGTACTGCTTTGCTTGGGGTGAAATGATTAAAAAAAAACAATAAAAAACAGTGATACAGAACAGGGGATAACCAGTGAGGAAGCAGCTAATAATCCTTTCAAATATTTTTCTACCATTTTTGATAGCAGAGTTACACTTGTTTGTGCATATAACACAACTATTTATTCCTGTCTTAGTAGCAAGTCTTTCAGATCTAGTTAGTAAAACTGGCAATTGCTGTTGAAAAGGACCTCCAATCAGTGGTTAACTGGGGCAAGGAATGGCTTGTAAATTTTAATGCCTCCAAAACAAAACAGCTCTCCTTTAACCATATTAGAGAAACTTTCCTGCCTGCAATCAGCATGGCTGATGCTAGTCTTTAACACACTGCACCTTTTCAAGACATGACTGACTTGGCAGAAGATTTTCCCAGAGTAGGTTATCATTACTTTTGTAAGCTGGAGGGAGACTAAGTCACACTATTTTATCATTGAACTAATGAGATGCAGCCATTTGTTCTATTCTAATAATTTCTTTTTTACCACTTCTTACCTGTGGAATTCCCTCCTGGTTTCCGGATTTCACTTTTGTCACTTAGAATCCTCAAAGATTTAAATGTAATGTCAATCATGATTTTCTGTCATCTAATCCTGTTCATTATTATTTTTCCCTCACTTCACCGTGCTAAAATCTTCTCACTCTCACCCTGTAGTCCCCTGCATCTTAATGGTATTATTGCCTTGCAAAATTATTAATATATATAGTAATGGTAATTATTAATATATTAATAGTAAATAGTAAATTATTAATGTATATAGTAATGGTAATTATTAATATATTAATAGTAAATAGTAAACAGGAAATTATTAAAATATATAGTAATGGTAATTATTAATATATTACTAGTAAATAATAAATAGGAAATTATTAATATATATAGTAATGGTAATTATTAATATATTAATAGTAAATAGTAAACAGGAAATTATTAATATATATAGTAATGGTAATTATTAATATATTACTAGTAAATAGTAAACAGGGTATTATTAATATATATAGTAATGGTAATTATTAATATATTAATAGTAAATAGTAAATTATTAATATATATAGTAATGGTAATTATTAATATATTAATAGTAAATAATAAATTATTAATATATATAATAATAGTAATTATTATTATATTAATACAAATATTAAATAGTAAATTATTAATATATATAGTAATGGTAATTATTAATATAATAATAGTAAATAGTAAATAGTAAATTATTAATATATATAGTAATAGTAATTATTAATATATTAATAGTAAACAGGAAATTATTAATATATATATAGTAATGGTAATTATTAATATATTAATAGTAAATAGGAAATAGGAAATTATTAATATATATAATAATGGTAATATTATCTGTTTCCTTATAAGGAAATATTTGACAAATAATAACTTGGTAGCCAGTGCTGCTTTACATTTAAATTTATAAAATCTTCATGAAAATAGTTTTCTCAAGCTGTTACTGCTCTTTCGACTATTGATTGGGATTTCCTCCTTAATATTTTATTTGAAGTATTGTGAAACATCAAGATCTTGATTGTGTCATTATTTTTCTTTTTGATGTTATTTTTTTTTAAATTGTTTCACCCCAAGCAAAGTGGTTCCACCACTGATGTGCAGGGTGATACATAAGAGGGTAAATGTTTAAGCAGGAAGAAAGTGAAGAGAAAGACAAACCAGTTACAATGGGTGTCAGAGAAAGGGCAAGACAAGAATGGGAATACAGGTGTGAAGACTGTTATGTCGCCAAGTATAAATGAATAGCTCAACAACAGAATCAGAATATAAGTTGTATTCCGTGGAAAGACGGTTAGTATGTACAGAAGTGATTAGTAATATTTACAATAGAAAGATACAATAGTCCAATCCGTCGTAAGACGTGTGTATACGTGATTACTTCCGGTACGCCACCGGAAGTGTGAATAACTCTTCACTGACTCACACTGACTCTTCAGTAACTCATTAGAGACTCTCAACGACTCTCTTGTAGAGAATCCACCATTGCTATATATAGCAATGGGAAAGTCCATTTGTAGTCAAATAGGAGCGGTGCCCAAACAAAGACAGTTGAGAAGATAAAGTGAGAAAGGGAAAAAACAAGATAGACAGGGTGATGTAGAAAGGGTGAGGGTAGGACTGGAGTCAAGTGGATAAGAGATGGGAATTGACATAGCATTTAAATTTCTGGAGGTTGAAGCCGTCAGGAAAGCAAGTATATGGAAGGGAGTTTCACAGGCGGGATGTGCAAGAAAGGAAGCTGCTGGAGTAGAACTGTTGGCTGCATTTGATAGATTTAACTGTAAAAGGTGGAACCTTGTTGCCAGTCTGGTTGCTTGAGTAAATTCTCGTGGAGAGGCACCAGTGACCTAAGTTCATCAGAGCAGAAGCCATGAAAATAATTTCTAACATTAATTCGTAATAATTTTTTAAAATGAATTTTTATTTTTATTTTAAAGTTAATGTAGTGACACTGGCAAATTAATATGCCTAATTTGCATAAGTGCAAGAGAGAGCCTATATAACTCGTCATTGAAAATAAGTATGGACTAGCTTAGCGACTGATAAGTGCTAAACTTCACGTCACTCCAATGGCACTGCCGATAGGATCCCATTTGTCTCTAGAAGATCCTGATTTTGTAGATGTATGGATTCACTGTTTTTCTGCCAGTGCGAGAAGTAAAAAGCCGAAAGACAACAAGGAGAAGGGAGGCGAAAATGAAATTACGGATTTATTTTTGGCTGCAGCGGGATGCTAGGCAATAATGAAAGTCTCCACCATGACATATCCCACAAATTTGGGAGACCTGATTTTCGAAAAAATAAGTCAGATAATAAGGAGAAATATGAGACTCAAGAAAAGAATGGCGGAAAAAATGAAATTCATGTCATCGATACTAGAAATTGACGAACCAATTATAAAGTATCTACACCATCTAAGAAACGCGAGTAGATATTGCGAATTAGAAAAACTTGGACAAAACAGACAAACTATTGAAGAGGATTCAATTAAGGTTAATTGAAGATATGTGCAATGCATCACACCGATATAAAATAATGGCGTTTGACTTTGATATAGAATATGTCAAAGGAAATTCAATTCCACACGTAGGCGCACTATCAAGATTGCGATTTTACAAGGAGCCAAAAGATAAAACAGAAGAAGAATTTGAAGATGCATTCTTACATTGGGTAGAGACTTGTCTTTTGTCTTTAGATAGAATGGCTGTGGAAACTAGACATGATCCAGTACTAAGTAGGATATTATCGAGACCAAGAAAAAAACTCCTGGGAAATTGTTCTAAGGTGGAAAGACACTACAAAGAAATAAGACAGAAATTAACGATAGAACATGGAGTGGTTTGTAATGGGGATCTGGTAGTTCCCCCAGAAACACAAAGAAAATTGGTAAGAAAAAGTGTACGTGATGATGTATATTGTGGAGTAGCGGCCACACAAAAAAGGATAAAATTAGAAGCATGGAGGCCCAGATATTCAAGAGATGTCACAGAATATATAAAAAAAGGTGTAAAAAATGTAAAGAATTAAGAAATTTTACACAAACTACTTTACATTCGTGGCCCAGAGAAGTGGAGCAATGGAGTAGGGTGCATATGGATCATGTATGGAGTGGGACTCTTATTAATTCTAGTAGACTCTTTTTCAGGATGACCTGAAATAAACCGGGTGCCAGACAAGAAAAGTTCTACGATAAAACAGATTCTAAGGGTTATATTTTCCAAAAATGGCATACCAAAACCCCTGGTATCTGACAATGCACCAGAATTTTGTGATGATGATCTTAATTTATGGTTAGAAAAAATGGGATGTAAACCGTATAAGACACCCCCATATCACCCTCTGTCAAACAGGTTAGCAGAAAGAATGGTGCAGACTGTAAAAAAGGACTAAAAGCATGCTCCTAGCAAAAAGAAAATGTAAAAGTTTTTCTACCAAGGCTGTTTTTAAACTATTGCACAATACCACATGCCGGAAGCCTAGAAAGCTCATCAGCTTTAATAGGAAGGCAAATTAGAGCTCCGCTAACGATGTCATATTCCACAAATGAAAAAATGTGGTACAAAAAGAACAAAGAAGCTAATTCAAAAAGGGCAGAATTTATCGTGCAAAATGGCCACAATACAGCTATAATAAATAGAGAAAACGGCAACAGTATATTAGCCGATGCAGATCAAATAAGGAGCCAGGGTGAATATGAAGAGCAAAATGAGGAAGAAATGGATACGATTCCGTCTTAGAACAATCTTACAGAATGAAGCATCAGAGGACGAAGTAATGCAGGATCAAGTGGGCCAGAATGAGTTGGAAAGTTTGGACGAAGATCAAATAATGCAAGACATTGCAGATGATTACAGCTGGGCAAAGGGACAGATCTAGGTCTCCCAGAGAAAGAAATACAGGAGAGAGAGAGAAGTAAAGCAAAGTAATGAAACTATCATGAGAAGAAGTACAAGAACTACTACATTTCAGGGAGATATAGTGATACTGGCAAATTAATGTGCCTAATTTGCATAAGTGCAAGAGAGAGCCTATATAACTTGTCACTGAGAATAAGTGTAGACAATCTTAGCAACTGAGTAGTGCTAAACATCACTTCATATCAGATACCTTCCTGGAAAATTTCCTTGTTCAACAGACACACACCACATTAGATACACATACCTGCCATTTCAACAGGTCATATTCAGGAAAAAGTTTAATGTTTAAAACAAGCTATTGGTACATTACAAGAGCACGTTAGCTACAGCAGAAACCATTAACGCAGATAAAAAGCAAGTTAGGTAAACTGATAAAACTAAAAACCACAATAGATAAATACTGGTTTTAATCTGTTAAAATTTCAGTTTTTCTATTTTAATTTTTTGATAAATCTTGATTCTTAAGTCAATTATTGAATAAGCTCAT